>JNEK01002834.1:0-11856 GCA_000697295.1 Mucor indicus B7402
CACAGCTAATTTTTTTTTTTTTTTTTTTTTTTATCTTGGGCTGTCTCTGGATGAATGCGTTAAAAGACAAAAGGGGAATTCAATCTAGAGTAACAATTCGTCATTGGACACTGCATTTCACACATCACAGGCATGCATGATAGTGTCTAACATGAGTTACGCTGATAGATGTGTCTCTCATAAAAAGCGATCCTTTACTGTCTTATATTTATCGAAAAGAAAGGATTTACTTATGCTTATCAGTCCTGTTAAAAGTCGAATACGTTAGCGAGAGGAGTTGTGTCTGTAGTAAACGCTGAGTACTAGTTATATAGTGCACGTTAATGGATAAGAACACTAAAGTCTCTTGGAGGAGCAGAAGCCTTGTGATTTCTCTCGAGTCAGTATATCAAGTGTTGTTTCATCTGCAGGGTTTAGTATATATGAAAAAATACAAAACAACGTCAACGCAAAAGCTACAGGCTTGTGTGCGCTTTAGCACGCTAGCGTCTAATAGCGTGATTACAGTTGCAGTAGATATCACATGCTGTAAAAGAACAAGGCCATATTACATGACTGTCTCGCAGATCATACGCTTATATAGAATAAACACTCAAATCAGTTTACCAAGACTTTATAAAAAAGGGTGCATATCATTGATACCCATTTGAATCAATGGACAGCAAGAAATTGTGGGAGTTCTCAAGCTGATCTCAACTATCGTGATGTATACAGGAAGCTCTCAAGCTTAGGTGATGTCTATTTATTGTTACAAGTCCATGGCCGCTCATTGCTCTTCTATATGAAAGCTGAATTCCATACGCATAATATCTCACTCAAATCTCATTAGCTGTCAGTAGTTCTTTGTTGGTCTGGTCTAATACAATCACGAATCGTTCTACATCATTTGATACAGGCCTAGGTCTCTGTCCATTTCACTTTTAAAACTGTGCTCATCCATAGTAACAAGAAGGTTCTTCTGGGCTATTTATAATGACAAACTTCATACCACGAGCTGTGGTCCATTGATCTTCAATACAAGCAATATTCAAACACTATAAGCAAGCAAACGATTCGACCAAATCAATCAGATATTCATATAGATCTTGCTCTCAACCTAACTGCATATCTCAAAACCCAAACATTCCTCTTGAATAAAGATCAAAAGAAAAATGTACTTTTGTTGGCTACTAAGGATGCACCTATAAATAGTGTGTTTAAGTTAACTTGTATCAGAGAGAATATTTCGATGTTACTTGCTTTAAGCAACAAGAACAAGACGTTTTATGAACAACGCATTTTCGCAAAGCAACAATAGAACCTAATAAAATGACAGTCAGGGTAAGTCACGAAGTCACTGTACAACGGTTACTAGGATACTTGCTATTCGTGCATTTGGTTGGTATAAAAGGTTTCTCTGACCACCTCTTAAACAAGTTTGGTCACTATAGCAACAGTAATGAAAGTAAGGGTAGTCTTCATTCTGAATCCACTTGTCCATAGTTTCAAGAAACGTCACCAGCCTTATCAACTGCAACTATAAAGGAAACATAAAAGTCAGCAATATAAATATATTTTATATCAGAATAGGTATTTACCTCGCGTAATAAAGCTTGCCGCGTTTATTCTTTCTCTTGTTCTAGTCTGAAAACAACCACGTCGTATTAAGCTTGTCTCTCCTTTTCTCGATGCAAATAGAAAAAAGCAAAGCTATTGAATCTTGCTTGCACATCCCGTTGTAGCATGTCTTCATCTATACTATTAAGGCTTTCTGGTTTCTCCATTCGTGCTTGTCTATGTTTATCACAAAGAAAAAAGAAGAGAAAAAGAAAAACTTTAAGGTTTTCCCCTGAGAATTTTTATTGAGAAAGTAAGACGGAGTTTATATTCAGTAAGGCTGTTAGCTCTTTATTGCTTTTACATAAAGCGAACAGTACTGTCGCCAGCTTTGTTATTCATCTCCTAACAAATAAACTTTGGCTCTTATTTTATCTAAGTCATACCAGCTGAAGAGTCACAGCATGGGAGTTATACGATGCTTGAAAGAACGACGCTATTTAGATACATAGTTCCCTTTTGTGACACTGGTGTTAGCTGCTCACCACAATGGTCTCAGTCACCCAAAGCTGTTGGTGTCTAGGGTACTATTGACATGAAGTTTGGCTTTTATAAGTGTACCTATATGATAAGCTGCTTAAGCTGATTTACGAGCTTCTCGTCTTTTTTTCTTTTTTTTTTTTTTTTTAGTGTCTATACGATCCAGTGTACATATTAAAGATGCTGCTTAGCTGGAAGCGTGATTATATTATTAGCTTGTACTATTACAACATTACACTCAATTTTAAATAAGCACCGTTATAAACACAAAGACTACATGGTTCTTTTTTGGCTTTTGTATTAGTAGATACATATGTATCTGTTTGTATAACTTCAACTACTTTAACACGCACATCAAAGTACGTTTAAGCTGAATCATTAGAGTATCAACCATCGTACATGTATATCAGTATACTGAATGTAGTTAGAATAATCATATATTGCATTGCATACTTGCTGGACAAAGCACACACAACCGTGACAGAGAAAATGTGAGAAGCATGCAAAAGAGCAATAGCGGTTTTGGATAATCATCATCGCTAGTATCACAACCTTTTGTGACATCCTCGCCATGTATGAGTAACCTTCTTGAAGATTAGGGAGCTGAAGAAGAGAAGAGCCTTATGATTTGCACTTGAGATAAATGGTGAAGCTCGATTCAAAGCATGATAATTGTTCTGTCATCATATCACATGGCTACAGTAAATAGTTCAGAACACATGCTTGAAAGCATCGTTACTTAGATCATGCCACGTATACGCTCAACTACACACGTAACTCAAATACGAGCAAAAAAAAAAAAAAAGATGTACCCGACTAAACCAACAATAGAGCCTTAATCACGATCGTAGACAGGATTCGACCGTGGCTACACGACGGTTGCCAATAGACTTGCTTTCAAAGAGCTTGTTTTTTATAAATAAATACATCGAGAACCTTCCAAACAAGTTGGGTAACTGTATTAGTAGCAGCAGTAAAAGTAATGGTGGCCTCCATTCTGAATGCAGCAGTCCATAGCTTCGATAAACACAATCAGTCTTGTTAAAAGTAACTACAGAGAGACATATAAAAGTCAGTGCTTTACATACCCTATGTCAAAATATGCATGTACCTAATTTATAAAAGTTTGCCGAGTTTATTCTTTTCTTTCTTCAGTTCAAAAACTATCAAGTCGGATTTAAGCTCATCAGTTCTATTCTCGAATCACAACGAACAAAAGAGAAAAGACGATCTAATCTCTGCGGTACATTTGTTTGTTGTCTGTCCTCATCTGTAGTGATACTGCTTTAAGGCTTCTCCATTCGTGCCTGTCAATGGTTTTAGAAAAAAAGAAAAAGAGAAAAGAAAATCAACAATTTTTTCCCCTGAGAATTTCTTTTTAGATCGAGCTGAGTATAGCCAATTAGAGGAGATGGAAAATTTGCTTCCTTTCTTACTATCATCTAGCACGTAATGATACATCTTTGTTATTTGCTGTCAGCTAAGCGAAAGCAAAACTTGATGTTTATTCGTGAAATCAGAAAATGTCTTATTAATGTAAAGTAGGACGCTATCTTGGCAACTTTTTACGCGTCACAAGTGCTGGTGGCGGAGGTCTCAATCACCAAAGGTTAATGGCACTTGGCTTGGCTTGAAGTGCTTTAGCAATCTTTTGTGTTTAATTTGTTTTGTTAGTATCAGCATTGATTATCTATTTGAGTTCAAGGATGCTTCCCAATTAGAGACCTGTAAAAGCTAGCGGTCAAAGTAATCTTAATAACTGTATAGGCAGCGTGATTTTGTCTTGACTTTTCTGTTGGAATATGTCTGTGGTGATTTTATTAGTTCCTTATTCTGATTTATATACTTCATGTACATAGTTTCTCTAATCAAATATCACGTTGATTTTCCTCTGAAGTGGACATGAATGATTTACGCAAGAAAAGGGGGCGAAATAGACAAGAGAACTTCTGCGAAAGTCTGTGTTTTATCTTTATAAAATATCACCACATAAGTCAATTACAACCAATTTGAAGATTACAGAGCTTCAACAGACAAAGATGAGATGGTTTCCATCTGAGGCAAGCATCAAAATCTGACTTTAAGCATGATATGCTTATTCTTTCACATCGCATGACCACAGTAAATAGTCAAGAACAAACACTTGAAAGCATCATTATAATTGGGATATGTCATTTAGACGTTCAACTACATGATTATAACAGCAAATGTAACAGCCGTTACTCCATAGAGGGATCTTTGGCTGAAACTGTCTTTTATTTTGGTATAAAGAAAGCACAATTTATTTACAAGGACATCAGGTCACTTTGTCTTTGTAAAGACTTCAAAATATTGACTTTGTGCCAATGAAACACTTTCAACTTAAACCTACCTTGCTCTGACGCTCGTATGTTTGATTATTGTACCCAGATTAACTCGTTGCTTAGCAGCAGTGCCGGTTTTTGTTATTGTCTGCCATTTTTCACTGATTCACCGCTAGCCGTTTCTCTAACACTTTGTCTCTGTGTACGAATACAAATTGATGTAATAGTTTGAGATTATATATGGCTCGTGCATTATTCATATCGTCTATAATGTAATAATACCTTGAGTTAACTATCTATGTTGTTACCCCCTTTGTCTTTTATTTGCTCTAATGATCACAGTATCGGTATCTGCAGTTGGTTTGTCGTATGGTCTATAGACGTATTGCTAAGTGTTTATCTTCCGAACATAGAAATGATAATTCCTTTGTATACTTCTGAGTCGTCACTGTAAAGACACAAAACAGAACATCACAAATTCGACTGGCTACAGTTTGGCCACAAGACAATCAGGTCAACAGCCAGTAAAAGCCAAAGTAGTGTCTGGTTGAAGGATATCATAAGGCTTTTCAGAAAACAAGCTGAGGTAATTTTGTTGAATAAAAATCCAAAGTGTTTAACATGGGTTATAAAAATAATTGCTTGGAGAGAAATCAGGAATTTTCAAAAATCTGTTGTTTAGTTAAACATGTCTGCCTTCACCCATTTGGTGCTCCTGTAGTAACCTCACTATCCATTTTCAGCTTCTGTCTTTTGATAGAGATCTGTACTTTGAGTCATTTGCTTGATGTCGCCCTTCTTTTTGGCACGTTACTATTCCTCCTCGTGTAAACCCTCTCTTTACTTAGAACTAGGATTTCAATTAGCCTTCATATGAATATCATGTCAATATCTTTATAGCATTGGTTTTATGTTTTTACCTACAATACACCTCCAAACAATCAAGTTTTTGTATGGGCCAAAATAAAGTTATTCAGCCTTGTTCAAGAAACCGTCGCTCAGCCTTTAAAAATTCAAGTCTGTAAAGTCAAAGCCAATTTTTTTTCAAATAGAATACAGATATCGTTTTTGTACTTGCTCATGTTTTTGGTATTGTGAGAATGTTGACACGAATGCTCTCAAAGATTCGAAATCATAGCTCACCATCAGAGCACCAAAAAAGACAGAGATGGAAGCTTGGATTTGTTGTAGGTCCTTCATGAAAAGTAATAAATAATGGCCGGCCAAAAGCGTCTTCATGGTCCAACTGAGACATGTACTTTTCTTTTTAGTCACGACATTGTTAAGTTAAGAAGAGAAAAGGACCTCCAAGAAGAAAAAATCTTTGGTACCTTTTTATAAACCACGGGATTTGAAATTTTGTAGGTTGCACAGTAACCTTAAGAAGCCAGCATAAGATGTTACCAATTGTAAAAGCGTGTATTATGGCAGCTTATTTGGAGGAGCTTGCTGTCTCAAGAGTTTTTGTAATCAAACACCCTAAACATTTATACCGGGAAAGTCAACTGATTGGTAGCGAGGCACCATAAAATGATACTTTAAAGAAGAGAAATGTATCACATCAACATAGTAAATTTGAGCCACAGTTCTTTTTGCCTAATAAATGAATACTAAAATGCTAGGCTTCTGCAGGAATTCTACTATTCTAAAAAAAGAGGCATCAAGTAAAACAGAAAGCTATTACTAACAGCTTTTGGCAATAAGAAGACTCATATCGATGCTGTATAAAATGAAAATAACGGGCGCTGCACATTGTAATCTAGACTATATCGGAGGAAAAACTATGTAGCTCTAGGACCAGCCTTAATATAGCTCATGTCAAAAGTTATAATGTACAAATTACAAGAATTAGACAATTGCTAGCTTCATGCTTTGTGAACAGGTGATACTTTTGTAGATAAAATAAGGTGGCTTATAATTAAGTACATCTTTTTGTATGCTGCTAGTAGTAGATGAGGTTAAATGTATGCAATGAGATTTCGCTTGAGTATATGTTGATTGTTCTTTTTAAGGTTTCTAAAAGTATGAGGCAGTTTCAAGTAATGACCAAAAGAAACAAAAACAAGCTTTTTATCATGTTTAAAAGTCTTTTTTATTCAATAAAAAAAATAGGTTAAGGTAGCTTTCTCAGTTCTTAGAACTAGTGTTCTAATTAACAGGATCAACCACGAGAAGGTGAAGCTACATCTGATCCCGCTGCTCCATTGTTTAGTTATCAATGTTACAGCTTTAAATAAAGTACCAGAAAAAATTGTCGTTACCTAGGCTCCCGCCGTGAGCCCAAACATTGCTTTTCGCTAGAATAACTGTTGGTCCAAATTTTGAATGATAAAAAAATAATACCCGGGCTGTCACCATGAACCCGAGTATTGCCTCTGTCTATGATAAAAAGTAGATCAGACGTCGAATGATAAAATAATGAAGATAATTACCGAGTTTTGTAAGGAGCATAAGGCCAACACCATAATGGTCACTAATAGAAAGAGTATTCAGAAAGCGGAAATCAAAAACACAAGATTGTTACCGGGTTTTGTAAGGAACATAAGACGAGCAACACTTTCTTGAAAATGAACTTAAAGACGTCACCTAAGCCATGGTACTTGACTAAGTTCGAAAGAAAAAAGAAAAAGTAGCGCCTCAAAAGTCCTGGATCGCCCCAACACTAATATAGAAAAGCATTAGAAGACAATTTTTTATATTATCGTATAATGGTCTTCATTACCATTAAGTCAATAAGATGATCCCCAAAGCTACTTTTGCACCATCGTCATGTCATCAGAACGCCGTCAAATTTATACATGGCCCAATCCTGATCGATTTTACCCAAGCTCAACCGAACGTCAGGCGCCTTTCCAAGTGAGGATCGGCTGATTAACCACAACACCGTCACAGAAACCCTAACCTTCACCAGCTTCAAGTCCAACCCAAGACCCAGATATGCATAACCACTTCGAACCAAGACATCACTTTCCACCAGTGCTTTCAGTGATTACTCAAGAAACCTAGAACCACTTGCCAACTTGGACTACCCGTTTTTTTTTTTTTCGTTTGTTACAAAAGGTCGGTGCCTTTCTTCGGCGGTGTGCCGGAAGGAGAAGAGGAAAGCGGAAAACGAAGGAAAAGCAGGAGAGAAGAGATACAAGGGCTACCCAAGAGAGGAAAGAGAAGAAAAAGAGCGACAGAGAAAAGGAACGGCAGAAAAAGAGAGACAGAGAAAAAAAGAGACGAGATCAACAGCCGCGCATTGTGCCAGGAGGGGGAGAAAAAAGAGAAAGGAGTGGAATGGGTACAAGTTACCACAAATATAACTAAGTATATTATATTTTTTTGATTATTTTTTTAATTTTTTTAATTTTTTTGTATTTTTATATTTTTTGAAGGCACAATGCGCGGCTGAGGTGACGAGAGAGAGACAGAGGAGAGAGAGAGAGAAGGGCAGCCCAGGATGAGAGAGAGGAGGGAGAAAAAGAGAGCGGAGAGGAGCAGGATATTTTTTTTTGGTGGAATAGCCCAAGCTGACAAGCAGCCCTAGGCCCTTTTTCATCACATCCAGCACCAGCTTCCAGTGACATCAAAGCCCAAAATGGAAATACACACCCAGGTCAAGGATCTATAGTTTAATATTAATAATAAGAAAAAAACAATGCAAATATTTTGGAAATACGTACCAGACAATCCACTGGATCCAGATAGTTCTCTGATCAGGCATCATGGAAAACCAGACGGCCTCACAGACAAAGGTCCTGAAATTCGATTAAGCCAGAGCACCAATCTAATCGAGCAATGTATATGACAATTTTCTGGTGACATGAGAGGCGAATTTCACTTCAGAAACCAACTCAAAGACCAAAGAGGTGGTGGATTGATTTTCAACCAGAGAATCTTCAGCGCTAAAGAAAAAAAAAAGGTAGTAAAGAATAAAAAACAGGCGAACAAAATCTTTCACACAACGTAGGCAACGCCCAAAATCCAATTCCAATGAAGAAAAGAAAAGAAAAAAGACATCATTTTTTATATTTCTCCTTTAATATTCCAAAAACTTGATGTAAAAGAATGATTCTATTTTTAGTTGTTTCATGCAGCTTAAAGAAAGGGGGAAGTGAAAACAGCATGGTGATCAGCTGCTGTTTATGTTTGTTGGCAAATTTAGCCCCTTTTTTAATAAGTTGAGTTCTTGTGAAAAAATTGAGCCACGAACTTGAAAAAACTCCTTCTCTACACACATGTTGTCTGATGATTGTTTTTATTTATTTCATTACTGTTACGACTAGTATTAAAACTATAACTACAATTACCTAACTCTAGCTTTTTGATCAATCAAACTTCCTATATACACATTGCTCTACTATTGCTGTAATAGATGTAAAATGCAACTGCTTTATTTTAGTGAAAGGAGAGGTAAGCTTTAGGCAGTTTATCATTAAAATAGCAAACTGTCGTCATGCATAAATTTTATAAGTAGGCGTTAATCACTAAGTTAAACGGAGAATTTTGCTTTTAATATTTTTTCCAAGGTAAACAACATATTTCACATTTTTATCGTTGCTATGGTTACAGTAAAGCTCGATACATTTAGGGGTGTAAATCAGCATTTCATTACCTACATTTTAAAGTGAGTAGTAAACACTGCGCTGACAACATTCGTACAAATAATTTTTCTAGATTCGGCATGCTAGCTGCCACTTTATTATTATGCATCGTCGTCTGTGTGCGACATTAAATAAATTTAATAATGCATCACTTGAAAATATTTATGACGGCTAAAAAAACTAAATTTACATATTTCAAAAAAAAACCAGCAAATTTTTGAGTCAGTTTAATCCGGATTCAGCATTACTGAAACGCAGTCGTATAAACATAATGGGCTTAACAGGGTTATTTAAAGCACATGTGAACGTAATGTCATTGTTTTCAGTCAATAGTTAATAGTCTTTTATTGCTATGACATTTGGTTGACTGAATCTTCATCGATTAGCATATCACTAGTAGTCATCACTGATGAGGCTATGGCTAGTTAAACAATTTCTGCGACTCTAGTAGATAATAACCAGATCCCCGTGGATAGAACCGCCAGCGACATCATAGTAAATCAACAGTTAAAAGTTAAAGCTACTGATGGCATTCCATAAAATTTAATTGCTTAAGTAAAGACAATTGATGGAGCAACACTATTTTTTTGAGATTGGGTGTAATCCTGAGAAGCAACGTACATAGCTTTGCAACTCATAGAAAATGTCAATTACATTTAAGAGCCAAACATTGTACATCTGTAAGGTGTAATTAGTTTCCATATCATTAGAATCTTTTTTGGTACATGTGTATTATTGATTAGATGAAGATACTGATAAACTTCCTCTTACTAATATTTAAATTACACTCATAAAAGTTTACATGGATTTATGTTTAATTTTATTTTAAAAGAATCATGCAAAATATATAAAATGTTTAGATTATCTAAGCTCTTGTATATGAGAGAGGGAGTTTATTTTTTAATAACACAATTATGTAGAGTTTGAGGTCCAATATCCATCTGTTTCTTGAAATTTGACATGAATTATACTGTAAATAGCATCTGTGCATAAATTCGTGTGTTTGATTTCGTTATTCGTTATTCGTTATTCGTTATTCGTTATTCGTTATTCGTTATTCGTTATTCGTTATTCGTTATTCGTTATTCGTTATTCGTTATTCGTTATTCGTTATTTCGTTATTCGTTATTCGTTACTCGGTACTAGATATTTGATGTTCGTTATTGGGAATTTGATATTCGATGTTCGTTACTTGGCACAAGATACTCGGTTCTCGGTTTTTGGTTTTCGGCTCTTGTTATTGATATACGTTCATTGTTGGCCCATTTATATTGAAGTCTATCTACGCGTATATTAGATTTATCAAAACCAAAAGGAGCAACAATCAAATACTTTATCTTTCCTTGTTTCGACAATCGTCTTGCTGCGGTTTTTGATTCTTGTTTCTAATATATTTAAACTGCTGATCAATTCTTTATTGAAATTCACCTATGTGTACATTAGATATATGGTAAAAATAAAGTATTAATCAAATATCTTATCTTTTTTTGCTTGGATATTGAAGGCCATGTCAGTAGAGATCATTTTGTACACAGTAACTTTGGTGATAAGCTATTCAGACTGTCATAATATCTTGCTTTGATTGATGAGGAGGTTAAAAGAAGGGAAAGAGGTTTTGTATTTATATGCATCTTTGTTCGTTTAATTTCCGTTCATCATTAAGAGTAAATGACATTTTAATGGTTATCGGCAAGTATTTCGGAAATTACGTATGATATACGTAGCAAAAACTGAAAGCCTATCTTCAAAGTAAATGCCAATACTACAATTGAGCAGTTGCACTTTAACTATGCAGTATAGACCCTATGGTCATATAATATAGAGTCAGAGAGCTGAATAAAGCAGCTCAGCTTGAGTGTGTAGGGGTATATTTTATTACAAAGCAGACAAAAGTCGGGGAATTCACAATATGTTTAATGGTTACAATATTAAGAGATACGAGATATTTTAAGAGAGATATTACCATTCCATGTTTATACATAAAGTATAGTGACTAACTATATTTCTGCGAAGGACCTTCTGGTACTGTATATAGTCTAGAGAATATAAAGACCAAGGATATGTCAATGCCAAAAATAACCGACGTTGAAAACACTCTCTGCAACGATATGAGTATGGAGATAATTATAAGTTCAGTGAGCAGTACAATTTAAGAGCGATAATGACCTCTTATTGCTTGTGAATATAAGCTTACTATTTCAAGATGGCCACAAGTGTTTTTTTGTGTGTCAGCAGTGCCTGTATCTTAATTCTTTAGTGAAAAGACAATAATTATCCGCGCTACCCTTCTGAATAAAGTGTTTTTGATTTAGCTTGTCTGTGCGCTTCATTTACTCCTTTTACTGAATTGTCAAGGAAGGGTCTTTCGTTGCATGAAACCCAATTGATATGATATGCCTGCTAGTGCCTTTTTAAAGGCAAAAGGCTTTCGGGAATTATACTTTTAGAGATGTCGATTTAACAATGCCAGCAAATTGTAATTGTATAAACCACATGCATATAAAGAGTAAAGGACACCTTAATATGTTGAATAAACTCTCCAACAGTGTCTATTTATGCCGAGTCTACAGAGCAAAATCCTCTACTTTCTTTTGACTATAACAGAGTATCCATGTCCCAGATTATGACATTCAGTATTTAAATATTAGAAAACAAATTGTATTTTTTAATTTCCTCTATGTAAGCGCAGAAAGTTATATTTGGGCAACTTAAGAGCAATCTGTTGGTTATTCATTACTCTATCGATCAGCAAATTGGGTTAGAATTTGTGTAGCCAAACAATGCAGCATTTGGATTGGCTAATAATTTCTCGTAGAAAGTGCCTGTTTAATTTTTTTTTTTTTTTTTTTTTTTTTTCTTTTTTTTTTTTTTTTTTTTTTTTTTTTTGG
>JNEK01002835.1:0-32269 GCA_000697295.1 Mucor indicus B7402
CCCCCCCCCCCCTTTTTTTTTTTTTTTTTTTCTTTAATTTCTCTCTCTTTCCTTTCTCCTTTCATTATTATAAATTAACCGACTTGGAACACCTGATCTTAGCGTTAATAATCAAAAAAAAAAAAAAAAAAAACCTTTGAAATGGGAGCCAAGCCTAGCAAAAGCAGTGATGACCGTATTTTAAGATCATTTATTAATAACGAAAATAATAACAACAAGAAAAATCAGCTAAGGGATGTACTTCGAAGAAGGAAGCCTAAAAAAGCAATAGAAAAACAAAAAGATCTTACAACTCCGTCTAATTGTACTACAGAGCACGAATGCACTACAATAAAGAATAATGATGATGATGACAATATTATACCAACGACAAGTAGCTCCATAAAACGAACTTCTCCAAATGCGCCTTATGATATTTCAAAATCAAAAAAATCAAGAAGGAATACGAATTTGTCACTTTTAAATCACAATGCAAACTCTAAACATGTATCCCTCATTACAACAACTTCCAGTGATATTGGAATTTATTCAAACATAAGTAGCACCTGTTGGACTGCTTTATCGAATGACCCATTTTCTCAAATAGAGGCAAATACTTCTACATTCACTGAAATTACAGATCACTCAACTATCTCAAGAAAATCTCTTTATCAAATTACAGAGAACCCTTCTTATCACCCTCATACAGCATCACCTATAACAGCTCAAAATATACATATTAAACTAAACTCATATCCAAATCATTCTCATTCTATCCTCAAAGAAGCTTTCCAAAGAATTCAACAAAAGAATGACCCTTTAGAAGCTTCTTACTTCTTTACCGCTCTTAATCAACAATATTCAACAACTCAAAATAGTAACATCATTGTCTATTTGGCAAAATGTCACTTGTTTGGTCTGGGTACCGCTAAAGATATCGAGCGTGGATTGCAATTGCTTCAATCAAATCCATCTTGTGAATCTTTTTATGCCTTAGGTACCTATTATTTGGATGAAACTATCAACAAAACAACAGCATTTGAATATTTCAAGAAAGCATGTGAATATGATATCACCAATGACTCGATTTTGATGACAATAAGTGAAGCTCAATGCGCATTGGCACGCATGTTATTTCAAGGTGAAGGTACCCGTCAAAACTCTCATGATGCATTAAATTATTTAATGGCTAGTGCTCGCAATGAAAATATGTAAATGCATTATATTTTTTTTTTTTTTTAAAAAAAAAAAAAGCAACTTTGAATTAAACCCGTTATAAATAGGTATGCACAATTTCTCATTGGTGTTCATTATGAGAGAGGTATTGAGCTGGAGAAAGATCTTGAAAAGGCAAAAGAATATTACATGCAAAGTGCAGACAAAGGCTTTCCAGACGCACAAGCTGCATTAGGTACTCGCTTAATAGCTGAATCAAACTATTCACAAGGTATTCAATGGCTTGAAAAAGCTATAGAAATGGTAAGAATTTTTTTTTAGAGAAAACATTCTCCCACCCCTTATTTATTTTCTAAATTTCAGGGTAACAGCCGTGCGCACGTCCAACTTGGTATTTTGTATGATAAAGGAGAAGGTGTTGCACAAAACTATGATACAGCACTCTTTCATTATAAAACTGCAGCTGAGAAAAAAAATAGTTCGGCACATTATATTTTAGGCCTTGTTTATTATTTTGGGCGACTTGGTCAACAAAGAAACCACAAAGAAGCCATTCGATTAATGAAACAAGCTGCATTGGCTGGATTGCCTTATGCCCAGCGTGTTCTTGGTCAACTGTATCAACAAGGAAATGTATCTTCATCATCGACTCCGAAAAAGAACGAACGAGAAGCTATACGTTGGTTCAAACGTGCGGCTGCTGGTGCTGATGTGATTGCCCTCAATTTACTTGGAAAATGCTACGAAGCTGGTACAGGTGTTGAACTTGATCTTGAGAAAGCACTTGCATTTTATGCCAAAGCAGCACAACAAGTAGATAGTCCGTACATATGTCATGCTCAAATCGATCAAGCTCGTCTACTCCAAAAAATGGCTAGACATGTGGAAGCATTCTGCATCTACAGTTTAGTTTTGAAAATCGGCGATCCTTTACGCGACAAACTGCCTATGCAAACTGCCAAGTCATCTGTTGCAAGGTACCACTTATGCCGTGACATTGATGGTATACAGTACGACCCTGTCTTAGCTCACAGAATGCTCTCCGAACTGGTAGAAACCACGAACGACCCCCTTCCTCATTACTGGCTTGGCTCCATTTACGATGAAGGTATTCCTGGACTATTTAACATTGACCGACAAAAGGCTTTTCGTCATTTCCTTATTGCTGCAGAAGCTGGTGATAATGATGCCACTTTTTTGGTATACATGATTTTAATTGAAACCTAAAATTAAAATAGAAACTAACACATGTGCATTAGGTTGCATATATGATGTCAAATAATGTAGTTCCAGACAAAGGACCTTCTGATGCATTTCCTTGGTACCAAAAAGCTGCAATGAAAGGCCACCCAATGTCCACATATTCTCTTGGTTTATGTTACTATAAAGGGATCAGCCAAGATGCCCCCGACTTAAACCTTGCCCTGGAATGGTTTGAAAAAGCAATGCGTCTAGGTGTAAGCGAAGCCGTGTCCTATGTAGCAAGAGTGCACTTAAAATTAATGATGATACATGCAAATCAACCAGATTTGGCCCAGCAACATTTTATCAAAGCTGTGCAAGCTCTAAAGAACGCAGTAGATAAAGGAGATACATATGCTGAACGCGAATTAGGCAAGATTTACTTGACAGGAAAAGGCGTTACTGCGAATTATTCGACAGCTGTAGATCTACTTCAAAAAGCTGCTGCAAAAGATGATGCTGAAGCCATTACCTTTTTAGGTGATTGTTATCATAAAGGTGTAGGAGTCGACAAGAATACAGAAACTGCTGCAGAACATTATTTAAGAGCTGCTACTCTTGGATATCCATAGTAAGTGCATTTCTTGTTACAACGCAAAAATATTACTCATTTTTTTTTAATTAGTGCTTATTCTGCAGCTGCTGAACTTTACTACGAAATTGGCAACATGAATCTTGCATACGACTATTACTTTTTAGCATCCAAAGAGTCTCGAATTGCAAACAATGATGTTGGAAAAACTGCACGTATGATGGTTGCCCGATTGGCCCTTGGTGATATCCCTCTTAAACCCGCCCAAACTTTGATTGATTCAAAAAAGACAATTACACCAGAAATTGCTTTTGAAACATTATCAACGCTTGCTATACAAGACAAGTTTCCTCAAGCATTTCAGCCCTTGGGATGCTGCTATCTTCGTGGAACCGGCACATCTGTCAACCCAGTTCAAGCCATATTTTGGCTTCGTAAATCTGCAGAGGAACATAACGACAGCATTGCGTATTTTTATTTAGCCGATCTCTACGGCAATGGCCTTCAAGACTATATCGAAGTGGATATCCCGTTAGCATTGGACCACCTCAACAAAAGCGCACAATTAGGATATGCAGAGGCACAGTACCGTATGGGCATGATTTACTTTCACGGCGAATATGGCGTCCGTAAAGACGACCGTACAGCTGCGACTTGGTTTAAACGCGCTGCCTCAGAATCACACGTTGAAAGTATTTGGATGCTGTCTCAACTGGCAGGCCTCATCAACCAAAACGAGCTAGAGCTACAGTATCAGAAGAATGCAGCTGCTTTAGGTCACGTTGTTGCTATGCGCGTATTAGGCGAAAAATACTTGAAACAATTAGAAATCCCGTTTTTGAGTGTGCTTATGCAGCAGGAATATCTCGATGAAGCTCTCAAATATCTCCACATGGCTGGTGATGCAAACGATACAGAGGCACTTGTCATTTTGGGCAAAACTTACAATAGCTGTATCAAGACGAAACTTAAGTTTTCATCTGTGTCAGATCAAGCTTTACCAACACCAAGTGACACATACACGAGCGGCAGTTTTTGTGGTGACGAAGATGAGGAGGATTCACGGTTTCAATGCGAAGAAGACGAAAAGAACTTGGCTATTATGTGCTTTGAAAAAGCTTCTCAATTAGGTGATATCAATGGCACTGTTTATGCTGCAGAGGCTTGGTATGAACAAAAACAGTATGCGGCAGCATTGGAGTTGTTTCAAAAAGCTGCAAGTCAGGGTAACGTCTTGGCACGCTTCTTTTGTGCACGTTATTGTATTGAAGGTTATGGAGGTAGTCCTCTGGATCCAGAAAGAGGCTTCAAGGTAAAAATAAAAAAGATTTCTCCTCAGTATGTCTAAAATCTCTTATTTCTTAGGAGCTTCTCATATGCGCAAATGAATTAAACTGTGTTCACGCCTATAATACTCTCGGGCAGTGCTACGAGAACGGAATCGGGACAACAAAAGATGACCGACTTGCGTTTGAGTGGTATATTCGTGCAGCTGAAATCACACACGATTCCGATGCATACTATCGCATTGCTCTCATGTATGCTCAGGAACGGATTCCTACCGATGGCACACACAAAGATCTTGAAGCCTGCAAATATTTTGATTTGGCTGTCAATACAAGTCCCGATAATCATGGCTTATCATGCTATCAGCTTGGTATGTACTACTTGAAGGGGATTCCAGGACAAGACAAACGCGTTTCTTACTTGCTTCCACCTGATGCCAGTTTAGCCATGGAATATTTTAGAACTGCTGCTGATCTTAATGTAACAGAGGCCATGCTTCAATTGGGGATTTTGCTTTTAGCTGAAGATAGCTCTCTTGAGGAGCAAGAAGAAGGTGTCGCTCAACTTCAACGAGCTGCTGAACTCGGACTTCGTGAAGCTCAGTTTGAACTTGGTTTATTATACCATCGTGGAAAAGAAGTTCTTCTTACTGATGACATAGAGGGCCAAGATATGGATGAAGAGGAATGCATCATTGTTCCTCAAGACTTTGAAAAAGCTTACGACTTGTTTTGTCGATCTGCGGTACAAAGACATCCAACGGCAACCTATTACCTTGGCATGTATCATCAACATGGTATTTTTGTTGCACCAGATCTTGCAATTGCCTTGGAACAGTACGAAATTGCTGTAGAGCTATTTGAAAAATATGAAACTGCTCCTGATCGATGGCAAGCTGAATTTAATTTGGCACATATATTACATCACGATATGGAAAGTCGTTCTCATGCATACGAATTATTCCAAGCTGCACATCTACACGCACCTACAGAGTTCAAATTCCTCTCAAAGATTATGATCACCAAATACCACCTTTATGGCTGGGGGAATGTTACTGTGAAAGCTGAAGAAGCTGCATCAACATTAATTGCTTTTGCTCAAGAAGAAAGTTTTGGTTATCGCGTGTATTTAGAAGTAGCACAGTGTTTTGAAAACGGCATTGGTGTTGAGAAAAACCTCCGCCAAGCTTTTCATTGGTATAGCGAGGTTATTAACAAGGCCCATTTGATTGACCAACAACAAGAATTTTCACCTTTGATGTTTTTGGATGAAGAAATCGAAGAAGACGAAGCTCTTGCTATGTTTAAGCTCGCTGAATTTTATCGTCAAGGCCTCGTAGTAGAACGAGATACAAAAAAGGCAGACGACCTATATCAACTTGCGGCCAAGAAAGGGTCTCAGGCTGCTCAAGAGTTCCTGTCCCTTATGCTGCAAAAAACAAAACTACACGACTAATTTTATTTATTGTCTTTGAATTACTAATTCTTTGTACCAACACCCTTGCACTCCTTATTATTAGCTATTGTATATACTATATATTTATCAATGTATCTCTTGCTAAAAAAGAGACAATTGAACGTTTATTATTTCACCCTCATTCCACACATCATTATTGCTTATTTATTTCGTACCAAAATTTAATCACACTTTTGCTCTACCAACGTACCATGATCTACGTTTTTTAACTTGTACTTCACAGATGTTGACGTTTATATTTAAAAAAAAAAAAAAGTTTTTTGATCCCTTATTTCTATCGTTCATATCTCAAGCAAATGTTATTGCTTAATCGCAACTTGTTGATACATAAGCATACATCCATAAAAGTGAGTTTATTAAGAGCTATCATATTACAAGTATGCTACTTTAATTAGAAGAAAAACAGACTTGGGCCTTGAAATTATTGCTATTATTGTCAACAACGAAGTATGCCGGGCTACAACACATTACACCGATACGGACATTGAATCCTCCAACCGGGGAGACAAAAAACCAACCGAAATATTGCCGGACAAAGTCACGTGATTTTTATAAAATTTTAGAAATATATGGATTTTTTAGTTTCCAGAAATCAAGTTGGAGAGATGGCCGAGTTGGTCTAAGGCGTCACGTTAAGGTCGTGATCTCTTCGGAGGCGTGGGTTCAAATCCCACTCTCTTCACTATTTTTTGGACTTTTCTGGGGGTGCGTGTAGGTATTACGTAATATTTTTTGTTGTGTTTTATGCGCTCCCTCTTTCTTACGAAGTCCTGTTTGAAATCGACTGTATTTTACAGGTGCTTTAATTGTACCACTGACACTGTGTCCGTAGCTTTAGTACTTGATCTTTTCCGACTGCAATAGCGATACTCTCATCTACAACTTTATTGTCCCCTATTCTTACCACTCCTCCAAAAGAGGGTGAGCGAAGTACTTTCTATTTTATTGTTTCTTATAATGTATAAATAATAAATCAAAACGAACCCCTCGTCCAAGGGACCATGGTTTATTGCTAATGTATTTCGGCAGCTTGAATCTTCCATTATACCACTCGAAATCATAACATTGAGCCATGTAGACGAAACTCTCAGAGCGACATGGAATGGCCGATATTTTGTAGATGTGATTCCGTATACACTACTTGCTTATATAACAACTCTTTCCCCCTTTTCTGTTTTTGCATATTTTATAAGTTAAATACAATTGTGTTCTTCTCTAGACTTTTATTCACATTAAATACGTTTTTCTCTTAAGCTATTAGAAGTACCCTTAAATAAAACAATTTACTGTTAATCTAAAAGAACAGTAGCCTATACAGGTATGCAACAAACAAAAGAAAGAATAGAATTGTGTGTTGGAAAAGAAACTAGAAAAGGTTTAAGCAAAAAGACCTGAAAAGTACCATCAATAATTCTGTTATAAAAACAAGTTCTTTCAGAATCTTTCAAGCGTTACTTACGTTAAATGTTCATGTATGCTTCTACTTGTATTGAATATGATGCCCTCTTTTATTTTATTCCTATATTTTAACAGCTTAATCTTATTTATATTCAATTCTTCAAATTTGCTACTTTAATAACGCGGCTCCCACTATTACTAAGATTCAACTGGGTTGCCATCTAGCTTTATATCTTGTCACTATTTTCATATTCCATCAAACCATATTTGAGTGATTTACCTATACCTTAAAACCAGACTATAAGAAGCCGACAGCCTTAGAGTACATATAATCTGGAGAGAACTCCAACCTCAATTTACTACATAATAGTGCAAAATAGAGAAGCAGTTACACTCACCTAAAAAAAAAAAAAAGAGATATTGATAGTCTAGAATTACACAGAGTCGCTATAACGTAGAGCTCAATTTTGCTTCTCTTTGGGTCACATTCATGCAGTTCCTGAGAAAAAAAAAAAAATAGTTGTCCGGAGTTTCAACAGCCAACATGGAGGAGGGAATGCTTTCCTGAGGCATCTGTCAAAAGTAAAGTGGGAAATGACATAAGGGGACCCTTCTCTCTCAACCATATCTCTGTGCAATGCCTAAAGGTAATGACTTGTATCGATAAGCAACTTGGTGTATTATGTGAAAAAAAATCAAGGGGATGGTTAGAATTTATGGATGGATGGATATAAAGTGGGTTGGTTCCATCCATCCATCCACCTATTCAGTTTCAACACTTCGTTATATACACGAGGATAGATAACGGATGCTATTTGGATCAATTAGATGCATTATGTGGACGACATACATTAATGACATGAAGGATTGCATTAGATCAGCATTTTGACATTAGCAGCGTACCAGAAAAATGAACCACCCCTATTTCTTTCTCGGGCACAACACACAAAGTTGCTTATCGCACCACCCATTTGACTTGAATGACCTGGATTAATTTGTTATTTTTTTATGAAAAGTTAGTGTTTCTGGTACAAAGTATCGTATGACCCTCGGTCTTCCCGTCGGTGCTGTCATGAACTGTGCTGATAACTCTGGTGCCAAGAACTTATATGTCATTGCTGTCCGTAACATCAAGGGTCGTTTGAACAGACTTCCTGCTGCTGGTTGTGGTGACATGATTGTTGCTACCGTCAAGAAGGGTAAGCCCGAATTAAGAAAGAAGGTTTTGGCCGCTGTTGTCGTTCGTCAACGTAAGGCCTGGCGTCGCAGAGACGGTGTTTTCCTTTACTTTGAAGATAACGCCGGTGTCATTGTCAACCCCAAGGGTGAAATGAAGGGTTCCGCTATCACTGGTCCCGTTGCCAAGGAATGTGCTGATTTATGGCCTCGTATTGCCTCTGCCTCTGGTACTGTCGTCTAAGTTCATCAAATAAAGTGAATCACCCATTTTTTTTCTTTACTTTCGACATTGTGGAAATTATTGACATGACACGATCTGATGCTTGACAGTTTGCACATTACACTTTTATGGATTCAAATACGTTTTTTTTTTTTTTTTTTTTTTTAAAGAATCATGGTACATTGGATACAAGACTTGTTTTTCTTTTATTAAGAAATTAATTTATTACAAATGACTCTTCTTTTCGTTATGGAAAGGATAATCGGTATACCCAACAGCATCATGAGTGTAGAATGTCTTTCTGTTGTATTTGTTAAACTCATATTGGTTTCTGATTCTTTCGGGTAAATCTGGGTTTGCAATAAATGCACGACCAAAAGCTATCAAATTGCCAGTCTTTTCAGCGAGTTCAACAGCATGTTCAGATGCAGTTGAGAAACCACCAGCAGTAATGAAAGGGCCCTTCCAGATGTTACGGTAGGGTTCAAGCGTGTCAACCGTGTTGACTTTATCTTTGGTAAAATCAGAACGAGCTTCAATAAAATGGAGATAGGCCATTTTGGGGTGTTTTGTTTGTAACTGAGAGGTCAAATATCCCCATGTTTGAACGGGCGTATCGTCCAACATGCCTTGGACCCTTCCGTTGGGAGAAAATCGGATAGCAGTGCGCTCAGCTCCAATGGCATCGACAATAGCGTCAACAACTTCTAGGGAAAAACGAGCTCTGTTTTCAATACTTCCACCATATTCGTCTGTTCTTTTGTTAGTGGTTGAATTGACAAACTGATCCAAAAGATAGCCATTTGCATTGTGGATTTCAACACCGTCAAAACCAGCTTCGATGGCATTGATAGCTGCTTGACGATAAGTTTTCACCAATTCTTTTACCTCATGTGTTTCTAGTGCTCTAGGAGTATCATAAGGCTTGCCGTTAGGTTTTGTACCAGGAATGGGGATAGCAGAAGCGGATACAGTTGGTTCGTTATTAGGGTTCAAATTAGGTGAGCCAGCTCTACCCAAATGCCATAATTGCAAGAAAATAACAGCGCCTTTCTTATGAACGGCAGAAGTTACTTCTTTCCATTGTTCAATTTGGCCTTTATTCCATATACCGGGAGCTTGACGATAACCACCAGCCATACGACTAATGAAAGTGGCTTCAGTGATCAAAAGACCACCAGGTGAGGCTCTTTGAGAGTAATAATCGACCAAGAGTTGTGTAGGCACAGCTTCCAAGGTAGCTCTGAAACGAGTAAGCGGTGCCAAGACAATACGGTGTTGAAGTTGATGGTTACCGACCTTAATAGGTTGAAAAGCTTTAGGTGTGCGGGACATGATCGATTGTAAAGAGAAAAAAAAAAAAAAAAAAAAAAAAAGAAAGAGTGATCGAAATACGAAATTAAGGAACACCGAAAAAGCGCTTACTAAGAAATAAACGGTAATTAAATGAGTATCAAAACTCATGAGAATTATACTGCTTTCGTTAATAGATATGCCAGCTTTCTACTTTGCAGGCATTTCTTTTATTGGCTAAACAGGAAAAAATGAACAAATACACAACTGAAATAATTTAAATAGGGACACGACGTAAGGCATGAATCAACCAAAAGTTTGATGTCAACAAACAGAGAGCACCTGCTTGATGAGCAGCAGCTAATTCAATAGGGACCATCCACAGTAAAGTAGAAATACCCAATGAAACTTGAAGAACAACAGCACCCATCATTGTGTTGACGGCAACTCTAGCGTTTTTAGGCAAAGGTAATTTCTTTGACCAAAGCCATAAACCTGTTGTCAAAACAGCAGTCGTTTCAGCCAAAGTACGATGATCAAATTGAACGGTTGTAGGATTTTCAAGCAAATTACGCCACTTGCCCTTGTCTTCAGGTTTTACGTAATGGTCAGACCAGAGTTCGTTCTTGGGAGGTACAAGGCCTTCGCCCATAAAGGGGAATTCATTATAAATTAAACCAGCGTCTAAACCAGCAACCAAACCACCTGAGAGTGCGGTAACTAACATAAGAGCGCCTAGACTGTGAGTAGCGATACGGAAGCGTTTCAACAGGGGATTGTTGAGCATAGAGGCGGCAGAAGCGGGGAATTTACCAGATGCAATTTTATTTTGACGGATAATATCCGCAGCAACGAAAATAGTGCTAGCATAAATAGCAATGGCTGTAGCCAAATGAGCAGTTAAACGATATTGACTAACACGAGGTACGGCTCCTGGTTCCTTCATTAAAGCTTCTGATAAACCTGATTTTACCATGTACCAGCCCATAAAACCCTATTCAATATGTAAGGTTTAGAAAACGTACAAATGCTTTTAAAAACAAAACTCACTTGGAAGCCTAGTAAACATGTGATGCCAAATGTTTGTTTGGCTACTTTTGTTGACATGTACCCTTTTTTCGCAAAATAAAGACCGGGCAAAATAAATGACATGCCAATAAATCGACCAATCATACGATGTGACCATTCCCAATAAAAGATATTCTTAAACTCTTCCAATGTCATATGGCGATTCAACCTACAATAGAGTATTAAACTTTCTATTTAACAGATCGCTTCTCTAGGCCACTTACAATTTATATTCTGGGAATTGTTTGTACTTTTCAAATTCTTCTATCCATTCGGCTTCAGAGCGAGGAGGCTTCATGCCGGAAATGACATTCCATTCAGTAATGGATAAACCACTCTCTGTCAAACGAGTTAAACCGCCAACGACAACAATAGAAAATACCATACCAGCATTGAAATAAAGCCAGTAAGCAACGGCAGGTTTAGTAACAATCGTCTTTGAAGCAGCAGTGGCAGCAGCAGCAGCAGCAGCAGCGGAGGTGTTGGCTGCAGTCGCATCGATGGTAGCGGTTGATAAAAAGCGTTGCTTAATAGGAACTGCTTTCACTATTGAGTGTAATGTCCGTTGGCGAGTAGCTGCAGTAGTGAGGAAAGTTCGCTTGAGTTGGTGCTGTGCAGGGCGTAATGAACAACCCAATCCAACTAAAGATCTTTGAAATGCAGTTCTGATCATGATTCGGTTGAAAGAACAATAAAAAAAAAAAAAGAAGGGTAGAACAATAAGAAAAGTGTTTCGGTTCTCTTGTCAGAAACCACAAAAAAAAAAAAAAAAAAAAAAAAAAAAAAAAAAATAATCAAGGGGCGATACTTGGAAAAAACACCGTGCCACTTTTTCTTTCCATTA
Source organism: Mucor indicus B7402 (assembly GCA_000697295.1). Classification (NCBI taxonomy): domain Eukaryota; kingdom Fungi; phylum Mucoromycota; class Mucoromycetes; order Mucorales; family Mucoraceae; genus Mucor; species Mucor indicus. Next base: position 11,695 of record JNEK01002835.1, read on the forward strand.
TTAAATAACACTAGGGATTTGTGTAACATCGATTCAGACTTCTTCTTGACAGGGATACACAAGAAGGGAAACTCTCGGGTTAATAGTACTATGAGTCAAACTTTCTAGAAGCTCTTACATTATAAAAGACCATTTGAACTTCAACCGCCAAAAATCGACAGCTTTCCCTGCTCACTTTTTTTTTTTTTGGCAGTGTCTTAGAATAGCCCAATGCTCTTTAAGGACATTCAAACCATCTTAGAAGTATACCGATCTATGTTAATCAAAGTCTTAATTCTATTGGTTTGAAAGCAATTGCCTGCAATTTTGTGGAATCTGTTTCTCGTTCGCCAAAAAAAATAATGTGTGAAACTTAATGCGTCATCTCTATTATAAGCTATAGAGATAGATATTCATTTTTTTCTCTTTTCGAATCACAACAAGCAATGTCACTTAATGTACATAAATGTTTAAATAATAGGAGAAGCTTTGGAAGAACCAATATATATAGGCATCAGTACACTTGTGGTATATGACCAAGCCTTAAAAAAAAAAAAAAAAGACAAAAATGAGATGAACTCATGTATTTGAAAATAGATGAGCAAGTGTATTCAGATAAACATTTCATGGCTTTAATGACACTTGAAAGAGAATTACAAGGCCATTCAGGCTGTATTAATACTTTAGAGTAAATAACCTTATATTTTATATGAGCTTTGTTTGTTCAAGTTTATTGTTTAGTTGGTCAACAGCAGGCGATAAGTTATTATCTGGATCCGACGATACCAAGCTAAATATATATCACCCTTTTGAAAATTATAAACTGAGCCATTCAATATCTACAGGTTAATGATTATTGACATTCCCCCTTGAAAAAAAGTTATTGATTTGGATAATAATAGGACATCGAGCCAATATATTTACTGCGAAATTCATGCCACACACTTCAGACAATATTATAATTTCTGGTGCTGGCGATTCTGAAATTCGTATATTTGATTTGAGTGATCCTACATCTGCGTTGGATTCAATGTATGTGTGTCACAGCGATCAACTTAAAAAAATATGTGTTTATGATGACAACCCTTTTGAGTTTCTGACCTGCTCTCAGGATGGTGGAGTAACAAATTAAAAATAATGCGTATTTCAAAAGCATTGATAGTTTTTATAGGCACTGTGAGGCACTTTGACCGAAGAGTACCTCATATATGCTCACCTCATAGTGTAAGATCATTTATCACTGCCCAAAGTAAACCCGCAAAACAACACCCTTTACCTCGCAGTGATATTCTTCGAGATGGCTGCCCTCCACCTATTGTCGATTATAGTAAATACAACATTGAATTGAACAGTATGACAATCAACAAGATATTTCCACATTATTTTGCTATAGCTGGAATGAATGATTATATTTACTTACATGATAGAAGAATGTTACCGTCGAGATTATCTCCATCATCCAGAAACATAACAGAATCCTTAAAATGTGTGAAACGCTTCTCTCCTTCACAAGATGGTGTTATTCGACCAAACAAGCATATCACTGCTTGCAAATTCAGCAACTCAAATAGCTATGAGGTAGTCATTTTTGCTCTTCATTTCCCTATTTTCTCATTATTATTCACAGCTCATTGGAAGTTGGTCTTCAGACAATATCTATTTATTCAATATTAACGACTCTCGAGTGGAGCCCGTTCAATTATCCTCTGCATCAAGTATACCAAAACATACCCTGATTCATACTGAACCTTATGAGAAAGAGGAGTCACATCAAAAGAAACTATTATGGAATAGAATATTTGACTGCCTCGATGAAAAAGACCTCGATGAAGCTTATACCGCTGCGAGCAATCTACTTCATTACCTTGAACACCGTGCAGAACCTTCATTTGACTCAACATTAGGCAAAATATGCTGCTACATGATGCAAGCCACTATCTACTCATACCGTAGAACAGAACGTGCGGATTGGTACGCTTCTACTAACATTGATACATCATGGGACAGTTTCTTTTTTGAATTTGAACTCGATACAATGGAGAAAAAACTTCAAGATGCGAAAACAGCTGTTGAATTGAGCACGGAAAACATATGGCAGAACCACTGGGCAATGGCCATTGGAAACTGGACATTACGAGGTGGTTATCAATCCATAGCAGACATGAATCGAAAAGACATTCTTGAACAATCAGTTAAAAGTCTGGAGTGTGCAGAGGGTGCCTACCATAGATTGAAATCGTCACGCCAACAAAAGTCGCCTTCACAGCTGAATGAAGCGTATGTTAATATGATGCATACCTTTTCAGATGATCTCAAAGAAACGCTTGTACGTGAAGGACATCGACCTGCACCACCATTCTTGTCTAACAATACATTACAACATGCATACCCGTGGGGCAAATTAATGTATATCACGCTTTATAGTCCTAAAGAAGTGAGAGAAATTCTAGGATCTGAGAGTACATCGAGACTATTGAATCGACCTGCCGATGATTCTCAGATGAGCGCTACCACTGGCGGAGAGCATGAGACAAGCACAGAGCACCACAGTGATACGAATAGCACGAGTAGTAGCAGTAGTGAAAGTCGTAGGGCCGAGTCACTCATCACAGAAAGTGATATGGACGACGAAGAAGAAATGACGATTTATACACGTATCATGAGTAGACAAATTATGGATATTTATAGACAAGGCAGTCTGGGCGAAGACAGTGATGATTCTGATTTAGATTTAGAGGAGTTAGCAGTGTTTAGAGACTACAATCAGCAGCAATTTCAAACAGATGTTGATGTTATTGGACCTCGAGCTAAATATGAAGGCCATTGCAACATTGAGGTACAGTTAAAAAAAAAAAAAAAAAAAAGTTTATAAAAGTAGAATATGAATGATTGGTTTTAGACGGTAAAAGATGTCGACTTTTTTGGAGCTCACGACGAATACATTGTTTCAGGCAGCGATGGGGGTTGTCTTTTTGTTTGGGATAAAAAGACTTCAAAAATTGTTCAAATATTACAAGCTGATGATGATATTGTGAATGTAGCCAAGGCAAGTGAAATGATAGAACTACAACTATTCTTGTAGTTTTTAATAACTGAATGATTAGGGACACCCTTCGCTGCCTATATTGGCTGTATCAGGTATTGATTCAACAACCAAGATATTTTCACCTATTTCCAGACCATTTACTACATCAAGGCTTACTGAGCCAAAGAACCCTAATTCTTATTCCACATCTTCACGAATGTATGAGAAAGATGACATAGTGACAACAAACAGAGAAAATAACACAAGTATTGGGACCGATATTTATTTAACAAGAAGCATGATTGCAGCATTATCAAGAATAAGCCGCCTAAATCAACTCCGAGTCTTGAATGATCTTGAAATGGAAGAAGAGTTATTAGAAGAAGATAATAGCAGTGAATGAAACCTTGGATGATTGACAAAGAACCAATCATTTTAATTTCAGGGCATATTCAATTAATTGGTTCTGTCTCATTATTTTAACATTAAATATCTAATTTTTCTCCTGTGTTTTTCTATTTTTTAACACTTTCTTTAATATGGCCGATTTAAATTGGTGTACATATTGCGATAATGCTATTCCATTGAATTCAGTAAGTTTACCCAATAAAACTGCTTTCTCGTGCTTTGATGTGACTTAGTTACTACAATTAGGAATCACTGTATTGTTCAAAGAACTGCCTTCGATTAGATACATTACATCACCATCCTTTATTAGGTTATAAATATCCAGAGTATCAATATTTCTTTAAAAAACCACCAAAGCAGCAAGAAGAATCTTCAAGAACTCCTACTACTTCTGTTCAACTTTATAATCCTATGAAAGCATCTGTATCTTGTACGCTATATAAACCAGCAAGTTTCCGTGAGATTTTGCATTAAAAAATATCCTCCAATAAAAATTGTATTATTAGTCATTGTTCTATTCAAATGCAGCATTCTTGTTTAGGCCATGGTGTAATACCATATAGAAGCTTTTTTTTTTTTTTGGTAGACGATTTCTGCTCGATCGATTCGTTTTTTTATACACATGTCAAGGGAGGGGACATCTACTTGGTTGTTGTACAAAAAAATTGCCTAAAAAGTGAAGTGCTCATATCGAGATCTAGTTCTAACTATTAACGTTTATTTGCGACAGTACTTTACAAGCATCACTGTATATATATAACATATATATATATATGATTTTCAAGGTTTTTTTTTTTTTTTTTTTTTTTTTTTTGTGAAATGTTTAATCTCTCGTGTTTATAAGTTATACATAAATGACTTCATTATACGTATAAATATATACAAAAAAAACATTACGTAGGTATTTATTAGAAAAATAAGATATTATGTACAATGTTTTGTCAGTGATAATAATTTGACTGTAATTGCTGCTTTCAATGCTTGTCTCTTTTGCATTTTTTAGATATTATTGATTTGATACCACTATGATAACGTGAATAAGTATAATACATTTATAATCTTTGAGTCAATGCACGTACTTTTGTAAAGCACACCATGAATAATGGTTTATAACAGAGAGATTTGCACTACAAATGGGACAGACAGAAGAGCAAGCCATTAGAATAAATAAGAAAAGAAAAGAAAAAAAGAGAAAAAATTCCAAAATTTTATAATGATCTTCAACAGACAAAAAAAAAAAAAAAAAAAAAAAAAAAAGTCACCCTACTTTATTTATGTATACAATTTCTTATCCAAGTTATATAACCATTCTTGAGAGATTTCTGGGAATATTTTATCTAATACATTAAACTGCTCTTGCTTCTTAAACTTGATCTCTTTGTAAATGGTATCCGAATATAATTTTATATTCGTGTTGGTTTTTATAGCTTTGATTTGTTCATCTGTCCAATCATCAAGTAACGCTGTGGTATTCATGATAGAAAAAGGTAGCAAATACTTGGAATTTCGCTTTTCTTCCATTGACTTTATACTATCGGGTGTCTTGATGGCCTCTGTTGATAATCGCTTTTTATTGGCACTTGATGTCAGCAAAGAATCCAAATCACAGATACTATCTGGCCGTTTCTTCTCTAATTCTTGCTCGTCTATACTAGAATCACTACGCTGGTCCAAAGATTTTCTATTCTCGTTATATTCAGTTGCCCACTGGTTCGCTAGTTTCTCCACTTGTTCTGGTAATTTCGTCTCGGAAATCTCGTATCGATAGTTTTGAACACATCGCTTGACTTGAAGTGGGTTTAATTGATCAAATGTCTGCACTGTCGAGCTAAACAGCACCACATCCTCTAGTTGGGATAAGCATTGAAGCAACTGTAAGAGCTGAACGAGTGGTTCCAGTGACTGATTCAAACTCGCTGGTAATTTACTAGAGCGCACCCAATCTTCGAGGACAGACACATTCATACGCACCTGGAGCGCTTTTGATCGACACAAGTACTTTTTAAACGTTAATACGCGGTTGAATATTTCGCACGAAAGGTAATGAAAAAACTGTGCCATAGCTTGAATAACAATAGCTGCAGGAACGTGATATGCCTGTAATATACGCTGCATATCGCTCAATAAATGAGTAATCGCTTGAGGCGCTTGATTCTCAATGGATGTAGGACGATGATTAAAATCCAACGAGTTCTTTCGTGTCTCCTCTACCCCCTTTCCTTGTGGATTCTGATAACTGCTTCGTCTGAAAAATCGCTGCCAATCGTCTGCAAAGTCAATTTGTTCCTGAAATGATTCAAAGTCCATAATACACGCATCCAAATCCTTTTCTAGCTTTTTCTGCGACTCAATGATAAAATAACTGTAAGCTTCAGAAATAAGCTCTGACAGTTTGGCTTGTGTATCTGCAGTACTGACAAAAAGTCCAGGGTCTTTCTTTAAATAGCTAGATAATTGACACATGTTGGCGATCCAATAGGCTAACATGTATACATCACGAGAAGCAGCCTGAAAATTGGTTAGCCATGATAGATAAACTTGTTTTATTTTTTTGATAATACCTTGATAATTCTTGATAGTTTAGCTGCTGCTGTATTGAGTAATGAGAACAGTAAGTGCCGGGCGGAGTAGTAATGCGCAAAACGGGCCCCTAAAAACACAACATTGGCAGGCTGCCAACACTCCATGTTCAATGGGCTCTTGTTCATTAACACCTTTACATCCGGCACATGCAACGCGTGGTCGAGAATAGTATGTAAGTCTAACTCAGAGAACACAAACATCTGATCAGATAAACACTGGTTCCAGGAGAACGTAGTGAGCGATTTAATCGAATCTGCCCACTGCTGCACTTCCTCATCACTCATGTCACTTTTTTCGTCTTCTTTAGATTCTGGAGATGGCCTTATTAGTTGAGTCAAATCGGCTCTTACTGCCATGTGCTGCATATCGTTCATGGATTGTCTGTGCGATACGACTGGTTTATGCTGATAATGATTGTATCCATCAATAGAAGTCCGATAATAAAAGTCAACATCATAGGGTAGAGTGGGTTTCCGCGCAACAGGTGTTGGTGTAGCAGGTGGAGCTGAAGAACTCACTTTCGGTAACACATTTTTAATGCTCTCCAAGATTGGGTAATCCAACACGGTTTTACCGCACTGGGTTGTCATGGATACATCACATCCACTGTCCAAGAGTAATGTTACACTTTCTAGTTGGTTACCATGAGCTGCCCAGATTAATGCTGTCCATCCCCCTAAAAAAAAAAAAAACTTTTTTTTTAGTCCCTTATTTCGTGTACAACAACGAATGGGTTTACTTTTGTCTTGTAAATTAATTTTCAAAGAAGGCTGAGTGAGCAAGAAAGACAGACAGTCCAGGTAGCCAAAATACGCAGCGTACATGATTGAGGTCATACCATTTTCGTCTTTTTCATTGAATAGGTTGGTGGGGTGTTTTTCGAGTATTTGTTTCATGGTGGTAAGATCATTTGTGGAGGCAGCACGAATGAACCATTTTGCCAATAAACGACGTCGGAGTATTGTGTTTCCAGCGTCAATATCGTTTAGTGCATTTTCATGATAAATTGCATGACTAGTAGTATACAAAGCTAATTCGTCTTCTTCCTTTGTGGTGTCTTTGGTAGGTTCCTTTGTTGACTGCGGAGAGGATACGCGGGTAGTCTCGGTGGTGGTTAGTGTAGCCATACTAGACCGGACTACTTTCCGATCTGTTGTCTTTGGTAAAACTGATGTAGGTAAAGGGGAGCTAATAGGGGAAGGCATTACTGTTTTTTGTGGTTGATGGGACGAAAGTTGAGAGAGCATACTGGAAAACTGTTGAAAGCTGTCTGCTATTTTTGATGATAGTTCTTCTGGACTCATTGAGGTTTGTACAGGTGGAACACTGGATGGTGTTTGAAGACGACGGTACTTTGTGACTGAATTCTCTTTTCTCATAAAATCCTTATGTGTAGCACTTGTGTTTATACTTAAAGACCTCTGAGAATTCAACATGGGTCTACGAGAAGCAATGGTGGGCTTTGTGGCTCCTAATGTTGCTAAATTTGATGAGTCCATTTTCTATAATTATTGTTATGCAGTAATGATTTGATGAAGATAAAGAAAAAAAAAAGGGGGGGGGGGCGAGAGGTCTAATATACAAAATTAAATGAAATATATATACGTGTGAGAGAGGAAAAGAGAAGAGAAAAGGGACAAAAGGGGAGCAATGAGTGTTTGTATGAAAAGTTACACGAAATGTATTTTGTAACTTTTTTGAATTCATAGCTAACGGAGTTGCTTTACTCTTGGAAGAAAATGCAACATCATTATTGCCCTCCCTACTTTTGCAGATCTATTCAACTTATTCAGAGCTATCTAAACTTTATGAAATTTGCCGTCAACTCGCGACTCTGATGTATCATGATCAAGAGAAACTCCCCACTTTCATCATTGTATGACATTGAACTTTAATCTGCAGTAATCCGAACTTTCAGACTGCTAATAATCAATGTACAGCATTTATACGCAATTAGAAAAGTACTGTGTGGCCTGGTAATGACACTATTTTAGGAACTTTGTAATCAAGCAAAGAACAACATGTCTTATTACCAAAAATAGGCGATCTAGAGAAAGATTTTTATATTTTTTTTTTCTCTGGTATTTATAATATAGGGATTCAAAGCTTAAAATTATGCAGAAGAATAGGACAAGATTGATGTTTTTATAAGCAGTCTGTCTGCATGAAGGTGTTATGTTACTTTCGGTGATAGTTTCGATATGGTCTCTCCATGTTTTCGGAAACAAGGTTGTGCCTCATATGTATATATATATATTTCTTTTCTTGTCAATGCCCTTCATAATCAAGAGCCAAGAAAATAGGGTAGCACACATGTGCTGTTTCCTTTTTGTATTCGGGAAATATCAACAAACAGTTGCATAAAGCTTTATTTATAAGTATAGGAATTATTAAACATTAGTTTTTTTTTTTTTTTTTTTTTTAGTATATATAATGGAGCTAGTAGTAATTAGAGCTATAATTGCTATAATTGCCTTGTTGGTTTTGGTGATACGATGGGTATTGCTGCCTTGTAGGTGAAGTTATAGCTTGACCGTACCCGTAATTTTCTCTCGTAGGTGAAGATATAGCATTATTGTAACCATAATTATCTTGCTTTAAAGTCAAAGGGACTGTGGCACTATCGTACCCAGTACTATTGTTATTACTCGTGGAATTCAAATCATAGTCATGCAGGCGATAAGTTTCTCTTTTGTAGTAATCATCGTCCGAGTCTGAGGAAAACAGACTGATAAAGAAACATATCAAGGTGATTAATGAACAAGCACATCCCACACCTACTAAATAGATAGCCGGCCCCCATTGATGTGACAAACCTTCTACTCTTCCCTCGAGATACTCCATTCCTTTCCAAAATGTAGCTATTGTCAATGCTAAACCTGCTGCCCCTGTGAGAAAACCAATCAAAGAGGTAAACGCTCCCACAAAAGGGATAATATTAGAACCTCGTACCCTAAAAAGCGCTATACTACCTGCATGCGCATATGATCCAAGTTAATACATAGCCCGAATAGTAAATCATAACTTACAGAGGAAGGAGATAAAGACAAGAATGACTGAGGGCATGATTAGCACAATGCCTTGAAATGTACTAAGATTAGCATCTGCTATGACATCAGTATAGATCGCAACCATTGTATCATTGCTCATATCTGCGCCACAAAATTCTGCAAATTGCTTGCCATCTAATATACACTGTTGGTTATTGTTATACATGTATTGGTATATACGTACTAAAATGATAGGCAGGTTGTGTGGCTGTACAGGAATGAGACGCGTCTCCAAAATACATACACGAGTTGAACACTCCATATCGTATGTGTCTATTTGTTACTGCTTCGTTTAATTGGACTAAATATATGCTTGGTAAAAACGTGCTTTTAAATGTTGTTCCAAGGTTCGAAATGAGTAATAATGCAAGTGCTATTATACTAAATAAAAGGGCTATAATCTTTAGAGGCATGTTGGAAGAAGAAGAGAGAAAGAAGAAACCTATCTTTTATTTTGATCTTATTACACAATAACCCATCGTATCTTCACTAATTTATTAATGTATAACATTGTACAAAAGAGTAAAAAAAAAAAAAAGGCTTGATTTTTATTGTAAATCTTTGCTTCTGCTAAAATCACTTGTTTTTATTCATTGAGTATAGCACTTGTCACCTAATCGAATCAAGTACTGTCTTCCTCAAGCCTCTAGTTGATCTGCGATCTTCTTATATAATTAAATCAGGTTGTATCACACTTGGTGGTCACGATATATTAGAACTCTTACAAGTAAAAAAAGAATAAGGGCCTCTTATTGTACTTTCACATGATATATGTGGTTTAGTCTGTTGCTTTAAAAGGCAAATGTGTCCAATTCAGAGAAAATAAGGCTCTTTTTCTTTAAAGTAATTGCTTGATCTACAAAAGGGCAGAATCATAACAATAGTTAAAGTTAGACTTGCAGAAATTAACTGAAACAAAATTTGGTAGTTAGTAGTCGACGCTGATTTCGGTTTCAGGTATATTTTGGAAGATATAGATCTCATTATCACGGTAGAGGCAGTTTACACTTTAATATGCGTTGTTTACACCAATAGAAATGCGCCTTTTGTTTATATTTGTGTAACTATTGTACTGCTAAAACCAGTGTTTTGGCGGAAAATCATTTAAGTTCTGCTGTCATTTTAATTTGTTGCTATAGAAACCATAGTGTTTTCATTTTTTTTTTTTTTTGCAGCAATTACAGTTCAAAAATGTAAACTAATGCATAGTAAACTTTAGGTTGCTTGTTTTTTAGCTTTATGTACTCATCAAATACGCTATTATTATATACGACCAAATGAAAAAAAATTTTTTTCTGAGACTTTCCATGGCGCACTATGACTGTCAAAATATGAAGAAAAAAAATTTTTTTATCGGAAAGTGAACCAAAAAAAAAGTATAAAAGATGATTAAAGACGACAATTTACTTACTTTTTTTCTCTATGCTTGCCATTTCTCTGAAATACTAATGTTACCATAACAGGGCGTAGAGAACTAGTCTTAGCACTGGTTCGCTAATTATCTGCGTATATCCTTAGGTGACTCAAGCTCGATAGATTGATTGTTCATGTATGGGCGGTTGTTTCTCTTGATCCTTGAGCTCGCAAGGGTTCGGTGAAAGGGGGCTTCTTGCTCTTGAACTTTCTGGTTGATATATTCCTAAGCCTAAGGTAGACACTATGTGTCCATTACCCCAGGCAAAACCATATCATCAATATCCTTTTAAAAATAACAAAATATAAATGAAAAAAAAAATTTTTAATGACTTATACCCAGTGTGTAAAACTATACCCATGTGTTATTTGATACTATTAATAAATGAAAGTCTCTGAATAGAATATGTGCACTTGAGCTCTTTGTTAGTGAAACCGCCATAGATACAAGCGTCCTTTTCGTGACATTCCATGTTGAAAATGTGTATTAACGACATTCTGCCCTAAATATTTCTCGAAATTAATTGTGATGATCCGTTTTTCTATCTCGATCATTTTTCAAAGTAGGCATTTAATCAGTGAGATACTTCTACCAAACTGAATTTAGATGAAAGCCGCTATTCTTTTTATCGAAAAACAAAGCTTTTTAGTATTTTTGTGAAATCGAGCAACTTGCATTCTGATATGAACATGAGGATTATACTTACATAGAAGAACTAACTTTTGGTTGGTTGGATTAAATTTTTACCTCAAGTTGTTAGGTGGCCCCCCCAGATTTCCCACTCATAATTTTTTGCTTACGTTTTTTATATTATTGCATAATGAGTTATTTATTAAGATCACGTACTTTGTATACAACCAGAACATTAGCAAACACAGTTAGAGCCAATGCCCTCAGAGTAAATCTATTCGCATTTGTCTTCTATTATGATTAACGCGTTATTTCGTTTAGACTACGCCTTTATTACAAAAAGCACTTTATGGCGGTTACGGATATAACAATGACTACGACAACTACGGTGGTGCCCCTACCAGTGCTGGCTCTTGGGGTTCTGGAAGCGAGCGTCAGTCTTTGCCTCGAAACACAGTAAAGCATGCACACTGTTATACACGAGCAGGTACTAATAGAAATCTAGATTATTAAATTCGTGCCTCAACAAGAAGCTTGGATTGTCGAACGTATGGGAAAATTCCATAGAATGTTGGATCCTGGTTTGAACATTCTTGTTCCTTTCATTGACAGAATCAAGTACGTGAAGAGCTTAAAAGAAACTGCTATTGAAGTACCCAGTCAAAGCGCTATTACGCAGGATAACGTCACACTTGAATTAGATGGTGTTTTATATTTCAGATGTGTTGACCCTTTCAAGGTAAAGTAAATAGAGGCGAGGGGGGGGGGAGCTAGCGAAATATTGAATGAGCATATTAGGCTTCTTACGGTGTAGAAGACGCTGAATTTGCCATCACGCAATTGGCTCAAACAACTATGAGAGCTGAGATTGGTCAAATGACATTGGATCGCACTTTAGCTGAAAGAGCCCACTTAAATGCTAATATTGTTGATGCTATCAACTCTGCAGCTGAGGATTGGGGCATTCGCTGCTTACGTTATGAAATTCGCAAGTATATAATAAAAGTAAAGAGGAAGGTTTGAGGGGCTAATTCTTGTTTTATAGGTGATATTCATCCACCTGCAAAAGTAGTTGAATCTATGCACCAACAGGTATCTGCAGAAAGAACAAAGAGAGCACAAATTTTGGAATCAGAAGGTGCTAGACAAGCTGCTATCAATGTTGCAGAGGGTCGTAAGCAAGCTACTATTTTAGCCTCCGAAGCTGAAAAAGCTGAAAAGATCAACATGGCAGCTGGTGAAGCAGAAGCTATTCTTTTGCGTGCTAAAGCATCTGCTGAGGGAATTGAACGCATTGCTCGTGCTATTGAAACAAACCATGGTAACGATGCTGTTTCCATGACAGTCGCTGAAAAATATGTTGATGCATTTGGTAAGATGGCCAAGGAGGGTACTACTATGATTGTTCCTGCAGCTGCAAATGATGCTGCATCCATGGTGACACAGGTAAATCCTTAATTTACTCAAGAAGAGATCAGTTTGTTTACTTAATTTAATAATAAGGCTTTGGCAATCTATAACACAATTAACAAGAAGAAGCCCAACACGACAAGCCCACCGCCAATTGAACCCACAAGTAAAGCACGCGAAGTTGAAAAAGAGTATTTTAATACATTATTAGAAGAGAAGAAAAAGACAGATTCTTTAAAAGAATAAAATAATGCATATTGATAATCATTCAAAAAAAAAAAAAAGTGCTGAGCTGTGTCCTCCTTCATAAACAAGTTCTTTGTGATAAAAATATCACTTTTTCCAAAGGGAAAATCAATAATCCCGCTAATAAACTAAATGTTACACGACTTTAAAAGACATGAAGAAACCTGTTGTTTAACGGGCTTTCAGGCACTTTGATTTGATGCCTACTATATTTTAAGTAACAACCTCCCTAAAGCTAGCAAATTAGACTCTATTATAAACTATGCTTGTAATAGTTCTATTAAAAAAAAAGAGATGATAAAAAGGTAACACTTTGTCTAACAGTAATGAAGAAAAGTTAACTTGATTTAGTCTCAGTTCATACAACACACACATAAGAAAAGCATGATCTTTTTTTAAAATTTTTTTATTAATTTATATAAATACACAACAGCTTCTATAATTTTATAATTCACTTCTTTTCTCCCCCCTTCTTTGAATGATATAAACCTTTTTATACTTACTACAATCCTTTTATAAATTATCTCTCTATACTTTACTTTCCTTTAACTATATTATTATTACCATTATTTTATATCACTGTTATTCTTATATTATCCATATCTTTTTATAAATGACTCAACGACAACAACAACAACAACAACCTTGTATACCTTCTTCTGAATACCAATCGAATTACACAATGTCATATCCTACTACTACTACTACTACTACTAATAATAATAATAATACTACTACTACTACAGCTGACCAATCTATGGTTTATCCAGGTACGATAATGCCAAAATATATCGAAATTAACTAAAAATAATCTCATGCTCTTTTTTTTTTTTTTTTTTTTTTACACAAGCTTCATCATTTTACGGAATGGAAACAAGTCCTTCTTCAACTTCTTATTATTACGATAGCAATCAATCTTTCGCGCCTCAATTTATTCATCAACAGCAACAGAAAAACAAGGTTAGCACTTGTTCGCCTTCCTCTATCATGATCCAGGACCCACCCATGTTGGTGGCCTCCTCTTCTACAACCACTACTGCCTCTACCATGTCCTCTTCGTCCGTCGAGTTGCTGAACGAAGCATTTGCAAAGGCGACCTCGTTGCCCGAGTCGTTCTATCCTGAGTTCTTGCAGTATTCCAAAGAATCCTACGAGCAATCAACAGGTGGAGGACCCAACCGCAAAAAGCAAAAGAGAAGCAACACAAAAGACGATGAACAATCTGCTGAAGTAAAACTAACTGATACTGACGATGAAAACAACGCGTAATCTCTCTCTCTCTACTTTACTGAATGAAAAAGGCTTCTCATCCATTATTTATAGAAATTTATCTTCAACTGAAATTCGCAGACAGATTCATATACAATCTGAACAAAAACGTAGAGCGCAAATTAAGGACGGTTTTGAAGAATTGAGAAATGAATTACCTACCTGCTTGAATAAAAAAATGAGCAAAGTAGCTTTATTGCATCGAAGTAAACGAACCATACATTCCTCTTTTTTTTTTTTTTTGGAATCTAACGCCATTTATTATGTAGCCGTACAACATATCCAACATTTGAAAGACACTCAAACTTCTATCTTGTCAGAATTAGAAAGACTTGTTCATGAGAACGAGCAACTTCGCAAGTAAGCGCCTTTTATAGTTAGCTACAAAAGATACTGACGATGTCATTTTAGGTTCCAAGAAAGTGTACTTCAAAAGCAAGCGTTGGAAAACATATACTCTATGTCCAACATGTAAGACTTGCATTCTTTCATACAAAGTTGAAACAAAAACTTTCTTCATCCCTCCCTTTTACTTATTTACCTTGAAAAAAAATGTCTTCATTGACATTCTAATATTACCTTTTTATATAGACTCCCCTTCCCCATTTTTTTTTTTTTTACTAATACACACAATCTCATCAATTTAAAGAGCTACGTATTTTTAACAGGCAGTAAGAAAGCAAGGCTAATTTCTGTAATCTTGCAGCTATACATTGGCATTTTCATATGGTGTGCCTGACTGCCCACAGTAAATTGTGCTTGGTTATACGCCTCATTTGTGTTGATTGATATATGTAGTTTTCATAAAAAAAAAAAAAAAGATGTTTTTAATCATTAAATATTAATTAATTATTAACGTAAAGGATACATTCAACTCTATAAAAAGGGGCTTTAATGATTCGATCCATTCAACGACTCTGGACTTCCATTATGTTGCGATGAAAACGATTTTGATATCACTGCTTCATTTTTTGGCGGCGATGCTGCTGATATAGTCACAGTGATATTGGATTGATGACTATTCGTATGGCTCAATACAGGTGTTTCTGGTACACTTTCGTGCGGATCCTCTGATACGTCCGTTTCGACAATAGCCTCTGAGTTTTCAAATACCCATGCACCCATACCATGAGGCTTGATGCCTTCCAAAAAGTGGGATCGCGTTTCTTCCCAAAATTCTGTCAGCCATTTGGCATCACTGCAGCGTTCCTGGAACGTGGTTCGGAGGGCATCAGGGTGACACAGTTGCGAAGTAGGCTGTCGTCTATTAGCAATCAAGGCTGGCGTGTGGTTTGTATAGAGACGATTGTTCACCCAATAAAAGCCTTTGCCTTCAGGACGAATTTGCACAAAGGAGACACCAGAGCGGTGGATGTATTGATCGTATTTGAAAACTTCTTTAATGTAGGAATATTCTAAATCGACTCCCTTCTCTTTGGCACGCTCGAAACTTTCATCGGCTTCAACGTCGAGCACGAATTCCAAATGGCGGACGAGTGCTATTTCGTAAAACTGGGGTGGTACTTCAATGTGTGATAGAGCGTTCAGCTCACTAACCGGAGGAGGTGGCACAGCCATTGAAATAGGCACAGGACATTGGAACGGGTTATTGTTTTCTGAATCTTCGAATGCTTGATCAACAGAACCTTCTACAAGTTTCAGACCACATCGTTCTGCTTGTCGACTCCAGTTTTGCAAAAGTTCCTGAATAAGTTGAGCCGTACAACCTAACCAGTTAAGTTGGAAATGGTAGCAGTTGTTAGGATTATGGATCGTGTCATAATGTAATATGGCTGTCTCTCTCCTATCGCTCTTTTTATAGGGATCAACGTCAATAATCATGGACTTTGACATCTCAAATTCGACCGATTTGAAAGAGCCGTTGGAGTTTGTGCTGGGTATTTGTCGTAAACTAGTGTCACTGGATTCCTTTGTAATTGGAGAGTCAGACGGTTTTCTCAGACTTGATTTTGGTATTTTCTTTTTATCAATAAAGAACTCTCCATGAAGACTGTAGAAATAATTGCCGTCAAGAAGGCTGTGTCTCTTTGTAGCAGAAACAAACAAGGGCGGTTTTCTCTGCATTAAAGCGTTGCCAAATTGAACAGCTTGTTCACGAGTAGTTATATCTTCAATTTGGACAATCAACCAATCCACAAGCTCTGTGCCAGTGAAGACATCGTGGAACATTCTAAAATGCCAGCGACGATCCATGATTTTAAGACCGCCTTTGGGGTCCTGCATAGCTAAAGCAAAGTCTTTAGACCTTGAATCACGGGTCAGCGTCTGCCCTATATTGATGGACGACAAAATATTGCTGTACGATTTTGATCCATGAGCTGGACTAGTAATAGAAGCTCTGATACTATCACTGGCAACATAGGCGGATGGATCCATCGTCGTCAATTTGATGCCCAAGTCCGAAAACCCAATTTCCTTCTTGCGTTTCTTTTGCAGTTCTTCTCTTTCTTCGGGAGTGAGCCATTTCGCTTTTCGAAGATTGTGTATCCATGCTTCAAACAATGCTATCCGTTTTTCTTCTTCGTCCAAATGATCATGCAGTGCACCCGTCAGCGTAATATTGGTAGGAAGAGTCTCTCGAGGGATGATGATAAATCGCGTGCGCCAAAACTTCAGATTGTCTGTTAATTCGTCTTGATAACCTGCAACAAGATGATCTAAATAGTTCCATTGATACATCAAGCTTGGATAGCTAAAAGCAACATGTTTGGGCCGATACGTATGCATGTTTTTGGGCCATATAACGCACTTGTAATTGATCTTATTGATGTCGAAATTAACCATTCGTACATAACGACGTACTTCTACATTCTGACCAGACGAATCAAATGTCAATTGGTGTACTTGATGGCCCATCGACAACCACCACACCATGTTTTTCCATTTTAGCTTTTCACTGTTATCGCTTTGTTTACCATTCAGAATACCAGTAGAGATAAGCTTACTATTCATTGCGTTTGGCGCAGTAGCTGCGTTATTCGATGGACTCCCTCCACGCGTCGGTAAGCTGCTATCTGAATCTTTTCCAGCCATGTTTAAGTCTCTTCCCAACGCGGATACAAAATTATCGCCTTTTGTTGTGCCTTTCGTGTACGACCCACTCAAGTTGTCTACAATGATTTGGAATCCTTGGGCCAGTCTTTGACTGAGCATTTCAATGAGCAAGTTTTCTGTCTTTTTATGTTCAGACAAAGTCCTATCGCCCGCCTGATACAAGTTCGTGTCTTCACTCGCTGATACAGTATACATGTAATGACTGTAAAGTTTAGCGAGTTCCTCTTGGGATGGGAAATAGTCTGTTGTTAGAGGTAAACACGCTGGCGTAGTCAGAGACTTCCAATGAACGATGGGTCCGTCAAATTCCTCTACTTTTGGTAATGCGTGCTGCCAACGACGGAGATGAGAGGTCCACAAGTTCTGGTTGTCCGAGGGATTACAGGGGTTAATGAGTAAATGTTTGAAAGGGTTATGGCGACTATAATTGTGAGAAGGAGAAGAACGGTTGATATTGTTGTTTGCTCCAAAACTTGTTCGCATTAAGTCGCTGTTACCAGACTGCTTATGGACGGAAGGAAGACTTCCAGAGACCATACCCTGACGCGGAGAATGATTGAGTGGTTTGCGAGTAGTGTCAGAACGGCCACCCGGCCCTTTGTTATTAATAGGCATAGGATCAACCGTACTAGAACTAACTACAGGGAGCTCATCGTCGTCGTTGGTGGTGGGATTGTTAACCTGTAAATGTGGCTGTTGCTGTTGCTGTTGTTGTTGTTGTTGCTGCTGCTGTTGATTCTGGTGTTGAATAGCTGTGCCATTGACAGTGTTGTATTTCGCTTCTGAACTGTTAATAGTGCCTCTCCTCACAGAACGGAATCGATTGCTGGTATCAAAATTAGTAGGTGATGCTTTAAATGGGTCTAAAGCGTTCTTGTCATCTCTTCTAGGTGGAGGCAGGTGATGAGGATCAAAGGGACCTTTTCCACCTATCTGTTGAGACTGAGACAGAATGGATGGTATACGTCTCTGTTCACCAGTGTGATGCCATGTCTAGTAATACAGTTATTATTCAAATGTTCAAGTTAATTTTGAAAATAGCTTACTGTGGTTGATTTGTATCGATGATTTGTATTTTGCCAAGGCTCACTTGTATTGGCGGTATCTGGTGGCCCATCAAACGAATTCTTTGAAGAATGTATTCCTTTGATCGGTTTGCTTGAAGAAGGGGGAGGACCAGATACAACACGCTTATTGAACCTTGGCTCCGAAGAGGTTTTGAACACGTTATGATCGTAATTTTCGAATCGGTTAGCTGGTTTTTCTGTATTAGCAGCGCTCGTTTTATGCACAGGTGTGATTTCTGTCTGAGCAAAAAAGGAAGTGCGTCTGGCATTTGTTGCAGATCTAGAAAGGTATGTTTCCCCATTATTACTGACATAAGAGCTATGTTTGGTTTCTTCGGTTTGTCGTACTTTATCGTTCAAACTGCTACTACTTCGTTGCTGTTTTATACTGCGAGACTGTACTTTCTCTTTTTGCTCTTCATCTTCGATAGTGCTCAGATAAGGAACAGAGATGCCACGAATATCATGTTCCATAATACCCATCATCTGCAGCTCATACATCTTGCATCTAGTTTTGAACTTGTCTTGTTTGATGAATCTACCTGTTTCGTGATGGTAAAAACTACAGTCTACCCAATGCGGAACAGCATAGTATTTTTGGGTGGGAGCATCTTTTGAATCTCGATAAAGGGGGTCGACAACCCCTAGTTTCGGGTTAGATGTGGGATATATAGCTGGCTTCTCGGGAGAATTTCCAATCAAAAACGGTGCTTTTGTCATGCGTGGTGCAGCTAGCGTATCTGGAGTAGTGGGCGTGTTTTCAGTTTCATAGGTGAGGGGTGCATCCATATAACACATTAATGGTGTGATATGAAGTGGAAGCGGTGAAAGACAAACCAGGTCCATGGCAATACCGTTATCCGTCATACGTTCGTTTGTCAATCTAAGTAGTTTTTTATTTACTAAAAACTTGCCAACACCAGGTGTAATAAGTATAATCGAAAGGCCAGTTCGCATTAAATCTCTGTCCACATAATGTTTGTCAAATGGATTTAGAGCTAAATTGACCGCTTCCAATACATTTCCTTCATAAGACAAGGATATTTGCCCGCAAACAACCTTTCGTCCTTCTTGTGTTTTTAGTAATACTTCTGGTTGGAAGTTGAGTTGTTCCTTTTTCAAGGCTTCAATAAGTGTCATCCAATCGTCTGTCGTTTCCCAATCAGCTACCACTTTATAGAAATCCTTGTAAAATCGTCCATCTGCAGTATGATTTATCTGAGGATCATCCTCAATATTTGTTTCATAAAATACACGAGTAAACAAAACGATAGAAACAACATGATTGGTGCCCTCCTCTTTCCAACGATTAAATAGTCGAGGTAGAAAATTACTAACAGCCTTTTCAAAGTAGAGTTCACCATCCTCGTCGAATTCCCACATTTCCCTAGACATTTGAATAAAGACAAAAAACTTTGCTGAAGCCGATCGAAATATCATGCGTGTCGTCTCTGTTATATAGCCTGAAGTGAGTTGTTCAGTTTTAGCAAATAATCGCTTCACTGTTGCTTTAATTGAACCAGCAAACAAGATTTTCTTTTCGTGATAAACGCATGTGTTTTTGAGCTTCTGTTGAAGTCTCCACATATCGCTTCGACCTAAATACTGTTCTTTAAAAGCAAGTTCAACATGGTCCAGCGCTACTTCTTGATAATTTTGAATCTACTCGACGTTTTAGAAGACTTGTATGCGCTAAATATACACTCTATTTTTACCAATTCAACATAAACTTCTTGTCTCGATCTCAGGTTGAACCTGTCTGCAATATCTTTGGAAATTGAAAGCTACTCGACAAAAAAAAAAAAAAAAAAAAAAAAAATTAGCTTTGTATACTTTATTTAAGTTAAAGTTACCTGAAGTTGTTGCTGTTTTGCTAAACCTTCTTTGTCAATGGCATGTCCTTTGACAATTACAGAGTCAAATTGTAAATGAGTACTGTCATTATCAAACATGTCACTTTTCTCGGTCTTTTTCTTCTGTTGTTGTTGCTGTTGTTGTTCGGATGACGCTTGTTTCGAACCGGAATGGGTATCGAGTTTATTTAATTCTTGGTGATCTTGTTTTTTGGCATTACTATTAGTTTGTGAGTTTTGCTGTTGCTGCTGCTGTTGCTGCTGTTGTTGAGGGCAATGAATTCTCAAGAGTTGCCCGTCTTGAAAGCTTGGGAACATGTCGGGATTAACAACTGCATCATGATTATAAACAACAGCCGGATCGTGAATCCAAAGTACAATGGGTTTAGTGGATAATAAAACACCCTTTGGTATATTATTATTGACAGCTGTGGGCATAATAAACCTTGGAAAAGTAATAATCACTTTTTTTTTTTTTCCGAGAACAATTTTAATAGTATAACCAAAAAACTGGCTTTGAAGTTTTTTTTTTTTTTTTTTTTTTTTTTTTTTTTTTTTTTTTTTTT
>JNEK01002836.1:0-17214 GCA_000697295.1 Mucor indicus B7402
CTCTTGTCGCACCCTGTGATCAAAAAGTTGGCAGAGAAACACAAGATCAATGCCGGTCAAGTGGCATTGGGTTGGGCAGTGCAAAATGAATATGTAGTGATTCCCAAGAGTGTGAATGAAGACCGCATGCGAGCCAACTTGGCCGCCTTTGATGTAAAGTTTGACGAAGAGGACTTGAAGGAATTGGACGCTTTAGAAGCAAAGGCTCGTTTCAATGACTTTTATGTCGAAAACTATACCTTTGACTATCCCCTTTTTGACTAAAAAAAAAAAAAACTTTGTACTATAAAATAGATGAATAAAGTATACATTTTTTATATGAACGCGCTTTGGAGTATTGATCTAAATAGTTGGTCTATGGAACAGAGAGGGTCATATGTATTTATAGCATGAGTTTTACTTTTGCTCTTTTGAGTTCCCTTCCGGTTAGGGTTTACACACTTTGAATACGCAAGATAGTTAAACTACTAGAGCTGAAGCTTACTGAGCTGCCTCTTTATTTATGACATGAAAAGTGTTATGGTTAATATTTACAGGAGTAAACTTTTTTTTTTTTTTTTTTTTTAAAATTCAGTCAATCCTTCCAAAGCTAGGGCCTCTAAGGTTCTACTGATGGGTTCGGATATATATCTTGATCCTTGATCATTGTATAGATCACCGTCTTCATCTATGAGCATACCGCTTTCGTCGTCTCCTGCATAGAAACGGCCATTGAGAGCATTGCCACCACCGCGGTTCATATACTCTACTTGATCCAGGCCGTCCATCATAACTCCATCCACATCAACATCTACGTCCACTAAATAAGGATCTTTTGCATCTTCAACGCTGTGTTTTGTGTTTTCAGCTAAGGGTATAGATATGTCTGTATCCACAAGTGAGGATGGAGTCGTTCCGTTAACAGTATTTAGAGTTGATTGAATACTTGGACTATTATTGATATTCGCGTTATTATTGTTGTTGTTATTATTGCTGCTATTGTTGCTGTTGCCATTACTGTTGTTGTTGCTATTATTTATGCTGTTGTTATTGTTACTACCGTTATTGCTGTTGTTGTTATTGTTGCTACTTGAAGATGCTCTATGACGGGATCCAGGCGCATTAGGGTCAAACAAGTTATCCAGCAAATCTATTACATACTTTGTTTAAAATAGGTCACTTTTATACATGCTCTATTTAAGGGCTTACCGTTCTTTCTCCTTTTATAATAGTCTTCTTTTTCTTTCTCTTTCTTTTCTTTCAACTCTTTCAACTCTCTTTCCTCCTCTGTCATCATATCCGAGTTTAAAAACTTGAGTCGTAAGCTAGGATGTTTTCTAAAATTGACTTGGCCTCCCCATAGCCAAGTGGGTAAATGCATAGGAATCGTGATTTCAAAGTTTCGAAAGTTTTCGATGAATTCAAACTCTTCACTAGATATCACGTTAGTGTGTAAATGACGAGCAAATTCACTCATAGCACTGGTGTTATTCCACATTTGAATTTTTCGAAGACAAGCAATCACAAGTCCTGTCACATCTGCACCGTCCAAACAATGGATATATAAAGGATGATTAGCAGGATCTATCAGCAACTAAAGAAGCACACTATTGAATGACAGGAATATAAAGGTAGGGTTTGTCTGCTTACTTGAAGGGCCATAATAGTCTTGTTGTAAGTAAGAGGTATATTGTCTTCTTTCATTTTATCTACATTTAATTGAAGTAATTGAATATTTTGTTGCTCAAAAAATTCTTGCATTTCAGGTAATAGTTTATCTGGAATGAGTGACAGAACGGTCTTTAACTTTAACCTAAGTTTTGTAAAGTCAATATTTGTCATGTAGCAACAAGTAGTTCTTAAACCTTTTCAAAAACCGTTTATTACGTGGTTTAGGGTATCCGCCTCTAAAAAGATTCTCTTCAACAATTGTAAATCGAAATGGAGGTATTAAATTAGGCAATTTGACTGACATTGTGATTACGAGATAAAAAAGAAAAAAGAGAATTAATTTTTGCTGGCATTTTTATTCAATTAAAAATTAAGATATGGTTTATGAGTGGCATTATAACTATCAAGAGCATCCCAGAATTGAGAAACAGTTGCCCTATCCATATGTCTCTTTTCTCTGTGGATCTTTTTTTTTTTTTTTTAAAAAAAAAATTCTTGTTAGAAAAGGCATCAAAAGTAAAAGTTTCCTTTTATACTTACATTGAGTTCTGTAATAGCCCATTCAGAGGCAGGTGGACCAACCTTATCTGACTTCCACTTGGGATAGAATCCTTTCACTTTTTATACATATTAGCATCACCCTCCATGACTGACATAAAGTAAAAGGCTTACCATTACTGAATAGATCGACGGGCTTATCCCACTTCCAACCTTTAAATTGCCATAATTGACCTGCAACAAACACACAGCATACACGATCCCAATCAGTTTGTTTGAATTGACCAACTGAATCCACAACATGATATGGGACAGTTTGGCCATTTGACTTTTTACGTTCAATGGTAACTCTTTCAGGCTTCTTAAGTCCTCCTTCTCTCATTTCTTGGGAATCCACAAACCTAAAACAATTCTTTAAACTCATGTGTTTAATAACAAAGAGGAAACTTACTTTTGTTCTTCCAAGAATTGTTTGATATTGTAGAGTGTGAATTTGGCAGTTGGAGCAGCTGGTACAATAATAAGAGGAATTCTATCTTTGCTGGATAGTTTTTGGGTTTTTGCAGCGACTGCAGCTGATTTTGTATTCGTCGCCGTAATTGATTTTGTAGCAGAAGCAGCTGAAGGGTTTGACTTCATGGCACCTGGTTTCTGGTTGTTACTGTTTGAAGGACGAGAAGATGAATCCTTATTCAATACAAGTTGTTTAGCCAAGTTGATTGTGTTCGTAAAATTCTTTGTGCCTTTCATGACTGAAGAACGAGTCACTGTTTCGCGTTCTCGAGCAACGACAGCTTTGACAACTTTTAAAGAATCATCTGTATTTGTCGGTGTCACTTTAGCCTTTTTTGCGGTGGATTCCTGTAGCGAACTATCTTCTCGAGTTCGTTTTTCTTAAAAGAGAACGTGAGTTAATCTAATGCGCGTATATTACATTATACATACCAGATGTCGTTGTATTGATGACGTTAGGAGACTCGTTGACTTTACCAGTCAAGTAATCCAAAATCTTTCTTCTATCTACAATGGAGACGTGTTCAATACCACGAGTTTGACATTCTTTGAAATAGGCTGAATTATCTAGTTTTGCATTCTCGACTAAAAATATTAAAGTTTCTACGGTATATGTTTCATTATCTACAGCATTGAATTTCTTGAAATTGGTGGGTTCATCTCTTGGAAATATAGAGTTTTCATCGAATTGAATCTTTTTGGCGTCAGAAATGTTCTCTACTTTATTCCCTTCTCCATCTAGTAAAGTCACTGGCTTTTCGTTAATTGTAAATTCACGAATTAGCGTTAGTGGATCTGCTGTTGACATGGTTTTTGTATGTAAAAAAAAAAAAAAAAATGAACAGAGAAAAAAAAAGGTTGGTCTGCTTGTTGCTGCTTGCCAAAATCCCGCGTGCTTAGGTGAGAACCGCCTTTTTTTTTTTTTTTTTTTTTTTTTTTTTTTTTTTTCGTTTTGTGACTTCTGAGTAACAAATAATGAACTCTTCTTTAGCTGAATTGTTTGCACAAAGCACAGAGTTTATAGACATTGATGACTATCCAATGTATAGCTAGTTCTCTTTTTTTTTTTTATTAAACCTGAACAGAGATGTTTTATTGTTTTTATGACTGAATGCAAGAGCCATATACAAGAAGTGAATCGTGTAAGGGTCTATACGTAGCCTTCTCTACCTTTTGCTACCTTACCTCATAATATTTCTATGAACATATCAGTTATATAGACTGCTATAGGCTTAAAAATGACTATTTGAGAGTATTAACTAAATGCAGTTATCTTTATATCGCCTATCTTAGTTATATATATATATATTAACTATACGCGTTAATGTGTAGTATAACCTATGGTAAATGCCTGAGTGATTCTGACACTGTAAGAAAAAGAAAAAGCTCTTATTGTAAACAGTGTAAGATTAACTGTACAAAGAGCTATTCTTCCTTTAAGCTCTTCTATTCATATCGAAGTTAATTTAATACAGATAACAAGCAGTAATGATAAAAGAATTCGTTGTTTATTGAGATAGTTAACATCATAATTATATATAAATACTTCAATAAAAGAAGAGTAATTTGCTTTTGTTTTTCGTTTTTTAACCCAACAATCCATGATAATGGTTAGAAATAACGGAAACGGTGGTGTCAGTATTGTAAACACCATACCAGCCTCTAGGTTCATGAGGTGGGTCTATAAAAATAAATGAGCATTAGAATATAAACCCAGTATATATACATATATGTTTCTTCACTTTACCACCTAACCAGACCATACCATACTCATTAGGCAAGTCTGTAGAACGACCTAAACCACTGTAAGCCCAGAAATTTGTACCAGCAAAATCTTTGGTGTTATCAAACATGGCTTGATAGTATTTATCCTTGTGACTAGTAGGTGTCTTGGGGTTGTACTTGTACTTGGTATCGTTGGGATGTCTCCAAGCATCTCTGGCTAAACCAAATTCTTCCATGACAATAGGCTTACCCAATTGAACAGCCCATCCGTGACGAGTAGAAGTGTAGTTTTGAACGTATTCAATGGCCTTGGTAAGAGTAGCAGGCTTAGTAGGATCATAAATACCCCAACTATGAGTACAATAGAGAATAAGTGATTTGAGCTATTTAAATAAATAAAAAAGACTTTTTTACTTTTCTACCCAACAGTGACTAGTACAGTAATCAATTGACTTGGGCTTGTGAGCGTTGTTGAAGTCAACTTGATCGTATTTGGATTCAATACCACTAGTAACAAGTTGATGAGGAGCACCTTTCTTAATGAAAGTAGCAATTTCATTGATCCATTCTTCAGGACCCAACTGGGGCTCGTTTGCGATTTGCCAACCTAAAAAAAGAGTGCGTGAGTATGTATAGGAGATTGTTACTAACACAAGATGACTTTACTCATGATAGTAGGATCTTGGTTGTAAACCTTTCTACTGAAAGTATTCTTTCTAGTTTGAACGGTACGAATGTGGTCTTTGTACATCTTGTTGACTTTGCCCTTAAGTTTAGGGTCATCATAAAAACGTCTTGTAAAATTGGTGAAAAGGTCCCAGTCGTTGGTCAAGTTGGGGTAAGGGATTTCTTCACCTGTAATCCAGGCAATGTATTGAGAGAAACTAATATAGAATTGATTTAGTATTTCTCTGATAACATAGGCTAATATAAACTAGCTTACCCTCCACTCCAATGCCAGAAGTTACTCAAGGTCACTATTTGAAAAGCGTGTTAATTAACCGCGTATTAAGTAATAAATGATAATAAACTTACTGACTGCAGTCATGTTTCTTTTATCCATTTCACTAATCAAGAAGTCCAAACCTTGAAAAATAGCTTCATTGTATTTTCCTGGAGCAGGCATCAAAGAGGGTCTCATACGGTAGGGTTGGTCATCAGGACCTTCAGAGGAAGCCATGACTCTCAAGTTGTTGACACCCATCTTTTTCAATTGATCCAACTCCTTTACCAATCGACGTCTGTTACCGCCATGGACATTAGTAGCACCCAAGTTAATACCTTGCCAGTAGTTAGCACCCTTGATAGGATAGGGCTTGTTGTCGAGTTCAAATCGAGACCCTTTGACTTTGACGAATCCTTTTGTCATTGTAATAAAATGTTAATATGAAAAAAAAGGAACGGTTGAAAGAAAGTGTGCTGGTATTTATACATAGTTTTTTTTACCGATATGTTTATGTAATCCATTCCCTTTGTGAATTATTATAATAACTAGCTAGTATTTCTTGGAGGAAATGAAAAAAAGCGTAATAATAGTACGAGATTCATCTTGGATAACGTTACATTGATATAACATTATTGATTAATTCTGTCTTACTGTACAACAAACATTGGTGCTTCTGTTAAGCATTCATTGTTTTTTACTGGACTTTTGTTGAATAATATATGGTTAAATATACTGAAGGGTATCTATTTTCTTTCTCAAAAACGAACATTCACCATATATCAGGCTTGTCTCTCGTTCCTTTGATGCGTGGGTTTCAAAATTAAGGGAACTCAATGCTTAGGTAAACATGCGCCTTTACTGGAAAATCATGATGTAACCTTGCGACTATAGCGTTCCCAGGAAGTAAAAATTCTGAGTTATACCAGCCATTAATAAGAGAGAGCATGATATGTTACCTGTCTATAACATAGGCTCAGTAGGATGCACTGTAGATGTAGATTGTACTTTCATAGTGTATGTACATATCTGTAGTAGTTCTTAACTAACATAAGAAGCATCTATTTATTATGTATACAAGATAAGATTTATCTTTCCTATCCTGTTATGTCTTTCTTCTAGTAGACTTATGTAATCATTTACGCTGTCATGAGAAAAGGAAATATGTTAATCTCATATATCAAAATCAAAAAGAGAAAGAAGGACACCTATTATGCAACCTTATTTAGAAAAGCAAGATCTTACCTAAGCGAATTACGAGCTTTGAATGTTTTACAGGTACAACAGGGCGCCGCGGAGTGCCTAGTGTCCAACCTAGAGAGGACCCGCGGGGGGAAAGAATCACCCAATAATTAACTGCAAGTAAGAGATTGATCTGATATCTATGCCCTATTTAGATAGTGTTGATGTTTGTACTTGAGAAAATTATAAGAAATGACATTACTTTTATTGTCGCGGTATGAAATGGGTAATTTAATGTGGGTAAGGTTCTCATGATAAGCCATTATTTGACGGTATCAAATGTCCCGTAAAACTTCCCTGTTGAACCTATTTTTTCTTTTTCTACAGCGTTCACACGAAATGAATTTTATCTCTTTCTTTATCTGTTCTGTTCCCTGGAGAGGCTTTTTTTTTTTTTAGTGAAACTACAATTAGTCTTTATTAGTTGACAAACAACAAGCCATTATTATGTATATTTGTAATAGCTAGTTCGTTTGTACGGGAAGTCTCGACCACTATACAGTTATTATACAAAAAGTACGTTTCTTAAATATGAGATAGTACATATAGTATATGTCTATTATACTCTTAAAACCTTGTATATAGTTATAATCACATGTAACGTATATAAAGATTCTCCTGATCTTCTGAATAATCAAGAGTAGCGTTATTGATATTTGGGGCTTTTAGCCTCGTTGTTCTTCCTATCCCCCCCCCTATTAAAGCGCTTTTGTCTTGCAATTTTCAAATGTTAACTAAAAGAAACTATTTTATGACAATACAGTAATACTGAACGCGTTTATGTATAAGTCACAAAATATAGCAACTGTATAGGTATACTACTAAGTGTAGCACAATATTACAGCATCATTTGGGTATTTATATAAACAAATTGGATATGTACCGATCTTCAATAGAAAACTTTCACTTGGTAGTGTATGTATAGTTAGTTTAGTATTTAAGGATATGGTACCTATTGCGCTCGATTAAATTGACTTTTTTTTTTTATTGAGTATAATACGTTAACTAAAGACAAACAGGAAAGACATTACCTTCCATTACAAAATAACAAACACTATCTGATAAGACATAAAAATAAAGAGCCCCAGTCAGAAGAGTATTACTTCAACAGTGGCTGGTCTCAAATGCCTATGGTAAACTGTAAATTAATTTCAAGCCAAATTGAAAACTTTATACAACAAGGAGATATATCCTACTTTTTACTACGACACGCGGATATTGTACGTGATTCCAAAAAGCGCCAGTGTGTTGTTTAAAGAGCTAAATTAATACTGTGACACCAGCATATTTTATGCATAGACGATCTCTACGGTGCTGTGTTGAAGATAGAATGCCTTGGGGTGACGCATAACAAACAGATTAAATTTCTGTGTTTTTTTTTTTTTTATTTTTCGTCTTTTAAAGATGAATTTGGCTATTGATGTCTTGTCTAATTGTAAAGTGCGTGTCTTACTCGTTCCTGTACCGCCTATAAAAAAGACAACTTTTTATAAATATGTTGAATTAGTAAAAACGTTTAACGTTGTTCGTCTTGGCGATGTCACTCCTGATTTAAAAAAGGGTGCCAATGGTAACTAAAAAAAAAAAAAAAAAAAAAATCGTAGAGATGCATAAATGTGTAACATGTACCATTAGCCATGTTTAATAGTCAAGTCTTTCAAGAAGGTCAAATGCACTTTCAATTCTTGACTCATTGGACTCGTGAACATGCTGAACTTGAGGATTTTCAACCTCATCGTCGTATATTTGGAGTAAGTTGTCTTATCTTTAGACAAGCAAAAAAAGAATGGCTAATCTAGGATTCTTAGGTTATTGGGATTATGGATTGTCAAGAATGGCAAGATAAAGATTTAAACAAAGCTTCTGAGCAGTTCGAGAATGACCTTGATAAAGTAAAACAAGAAAGGATATAAAGAAAAATCTATCTCACTTCTTCTTTAGTATCCAACTGCAATAGCCACTCGATGTTTCGCATTTGATCCCTCAGAGACACAAGAAGACGATACAAAAGGACTAATTATGATACCAAATGTTGGTAATATGTCATTTTATATGAGCACCATGATTTGTGATTTTGCAAGCGAAATATTAGGACAATTCGGTATCTTGGTAAAAATGGCTTCACTATAAAGAAGAAAAGCACTAACGTTGTTGTAGGCGAATCGAATAGAGAAACTACAACTTTTAGAATCACCTTTGCCAAATACAATTCAAATACCACGACGAGAGAGATCTTCTCCTTCAATGTCGCCTAGTTCATCCCATATAACAATTTCAAAAAGAGCATCATCTTACCAACCCTCTCCGCAGCCACAGAATAGCCATCAACAGCATCGGTTTTCGACAAACACCATACACTTGGCAGGATCAACAGGTGAGAGTATTCGAACAAGAAAACGAACCCCAGGAAGAATACGGAAACTATTGGGGGATTTCTACCTATTAGCAGGTCGACTACCTGATGCAGTCAAGTGGTAAAGTCTTTTTTTTTTTTTTTTTTTTTTTTTGGAGAAGAGAGGAAGTATCAGCTAAACACCCTTTATCTAGTTATGATCAGGCAATTGAGATGGCGAAAATTACATCCGACTTTTTATGGATTGCAGGCGCTATGGAAGGATTAGTGTGTGCAACTATCTTGTTGGAATATTTACAAGCTGATATTGGGCATATTGTATCTAGACGCCGTACTTCGACACCACTTGAAGGAGAAGAGCAGGAAGAGAAAGAGGAAGAGGTCAAGGGAGGATCCTTGTCCGTGATATTGGATCAATACAGTAAAATCATTAGCTATTATTCTAAAGTGTTCTTGACGGCCAACTTTGGTGTTCCGGATCTGGTTTATGCAGAGGCGTGTTTAAAATTGGCGCGCCTTCTCACGACAGCCTACCTTAACAACGGCTGGAACGATAAAACGGTACAGTTATTGTTGCAAGGAAGATTACATGATAAGAGTATGAGACATGAGAAAGACATATTTGTCTCCAGTCAAGCGTTGATGGCTTATAAATCGAGCGGGATTCCTAGGTATCAAATTGCAGAGTGGGTGACAAAGATTTGGGAAATCAATCTCAATCATTTGGTATTACTGGATCAGGTAAACAGGAATAGAGTTTGAGTTGACTGAGGAGCTAAATGAGTGAAGATTAGATTTACGTCACAACTGCCATGTCCACAATTTATTCTTCTATTGGGTATCACAGAAAGGCTGCATGGTTGATGCATGAGGGTGTAGAAAGAATGTTACCGCTATTAATACAGCATCGACGGTCTGGATTATCCAAAAACGCAAACAAAATGGGTCACGATATCGGCGTTCTCGAGAGTTTAAAGCGGATTTGTGAGATCTACGGGATTGGCGAGCGTAACGTGCACGATGGAGGCGCTTTAAAAGCCATGCAGCACCAAGACGAGGAGACACACGAAGGCATGAATCAACAACCGCTTTCTAAATCGAATACAGTTGGAACCAAACATAGGGTAGAAAGCCGATTTGGATGGCCCGAAATACAAATTGACATCCTCAAACAATGTATGTCTGTATCAGAGGCACTTTTGGATCATGGAGCGCGACTTTATTACACGATAGTTTTATTAAAAAATCTTTACAAATATATTCCGAAAGCAGACCAGATCAAGTTGGCAGCAGCAATACAGAGCATGGTCGTTGTAGCGAGCTCATCATCTTCTGCAAGCAAAGACAAAAATTACACTTCTTCGACAGACAGCATCAATTATTGGGGTGTAAATATCGTTTCGCGTATCGTAGCAAAACAACCCATCTCCAGAAAAGCGGTTCATGCGCATCCTATGAAAGAAGATATCAATAAGGTGCTGAAAGAAACCAATGATCCATTTATATATAATCCTTTTGCCAAAAAAGAAAATTCAGAGGTAATAAAAAAAAAACGAAAGAGATACAGAGGGCCTTTATATTAACCTTTTTTTTTTTTTTTTTTTTTTTGCTTTTCAGTTAAAAGTTGTCCTTATTAAAAATGAAATATCAGAATTTAAAGTGACTTTG
Source organism: Mucor indicus B7402 (assembly GCA_000697295.1). Taxonomy (NCBI): domain Eukaryota; kingdom Fungi; phylum Mucoromycota; class Mucoromycetes; order Mucorales; family Mucoraceae; genus Mucor; species Mucor indicus. The sequence goes on from JNEK01002836.1 coordinate 10,593, forward strand.
GTGAACCCATTTGGATTTGATTTAGAGCTTCAAAGTATTTCTCTAAGGTAAAAAAAAAAGGAAGTAATGTTCTTTGTTGAATCCCTAGGCTGATACTTGTATAAGTACAAGCGGCATCGCGTTCAATGCAATTTCTACAGCTTTAACGATTCCTGCAAACGCCACTGTTCATGTCCCTTTGACGGGTATACCTGAAGAAACTGGGACATTAGTGATTCGCGGTTGTAGAATTCAAATCATTGGGTTCGTGGAACAAGAGTTTTTAGTGGAAGATGCCACTTTCCATAAGGAGGCATTAATGAATGATGGTATCATAAAGACCAAGCAAAGGTAATAAGTAGAATAGAATAGGCACTTGAATTTCTAATGCTTTTTAATAGTGGTCTCAATGCAATGAAAGCAACAAGAAAACGAGGTAAACTCAAATCAAACTCTCTATTTATTGCCCTATGAATAACGTTAATAGAGCTGTCTAATGAAATTGGAATATTGAATTATTACAATTTGAATGTCATTGAGGATCAGCCCTTAATAAAAATTAAAAAGACCTCTTTATTACACGGTGCAGTGATGCTTTTTGAAGGAGAAATGTAAAGAAAAAGGCTATTTCGAAAAAGATACTTACTAAAATGAATAGGACGCATATTACCTTGGAATTGGAGAATATTGGCAACATACCTGTTGATTTCATCACTCTCTCTTTTGCTGATTCAACCACTACAAATACATTGATTAATCCTGAGCTCCCTCCTGAAGAGCAGTACGAAGTAGAGCTCTATACAAAAGGAACACGAGTGTTCTCATGGGAAGGTACGACAGAGAAGTCAAACGGTTTTGTAGGTAAGCAAGTTTGGCTCCCTCCAGGAAGCACGACTTCCATTAAGGTAAATGTATATGGTAAAAGAGATTGGTAAGTACCTTTCTTTTTCACTTCTTTTTGTTTTTACTTATGTTATTATAGTCAAGGAGGCACAATTCAAATAGATTATGGTTACCTCGATCGAGCAGTGAAAGAGATGATTCAAGAAGAGATGACAGCGACGTTCTATACGCGCCAATTATATTTGAATGTCTTGATCACTGTGTATCAACACCTCGAGCTGTGTAATTGGGATATCGTTTATTTACGACATAGTACACCCGCTTCAAAAGAAGCGCTAGAGTCAGCACTAAATCGAATTCAACAATACACAAACCAGTCCACGGGTGTATGCTTCACACAAGAGCAGCCTGTTGAAGATCTTTTACTATTAACAAAGAATGCTCAATTAGAAAAGCAAGAAAGGAACGACTATTGCCTTGCCTTGTTTGATATTAGAAATACATGGACTGCATCATTTGAGATTCATGCCTCTATGGAAAATAAGATAGACGATAATACCAGTCAATTAAAATCAGGTATGACTATACACCCTGGATCCACTAAAAGGTAAAGAGAGAAGAATTGTAGACGGCCTTTCTTATTTTTTTTTTTAAAAAAAAAATGAATTTGTTTATTAGAATGATATTGCCTTTGAAACGATTGTTCCTACCTCCAGAAACATGCCAACAAGAAATCCCTTCATTCGATCCCAATAAGCAATTTGTCGTGTCTCAGGGACCAAAAATATCTGAAGAGCAGCAAGCAAAGCGGCTGCAAATGTTTTGGTATCGAGAAGAGCTACTAAGCCGTATGAAAGCAACCTGGGTAGATCCAACTACAGGACGATCTGGAAAATTAAACCTTCGCTCTTCTCTTAGATTGACACCAATGCAGCTAGGCATCTTGAAAAAGGAAGACGTGGAATTCATTGTTGAGCTGACAGGTAAAAGTGTGCAGAAGAAAAGCCATCGAAGGTTTTCTTGTGCGTGTAACAATTATGTGAAAATGACTGTCTCTATTAAGAATCAATTTTGTAAGTTATTTCTTCTTTAATTCAAAGACTGGCTTATTCATATGGTCAACAATAGCCCATCCTATCAAAATCATATTAAGAATTCAACCTGTACAAAGCTATAATGACGGTGTAAAGGAGTATGATTTATCTGACAAGTTGTTGATGGAAGGAGTTCAACAAGTAGTTATGCCAGAGGTAAGAAAGTTGTGATGTGGTGTTCCTCTTTTTGAGTGGTAACATTGTTTTTAGATTCCTGCAATGGGTGGTGTCGTGTCACACTCAATACCAATGTATTTCCTGTCAAGAGGGCAGTTCGAATTATTATACCATGCTGAAGATGTCCATTCAAGGAGTGTCTATTACGACCAAGAGTGGGCGACTATAGATGTAGCAGATCATTATTAAAGCTTACTACCATATCGGGCTAAGAATAAGATTTAGACTTTGAAGCACCAGAAAAAGAACTTGTTATAAAATGCCTCCTCAATTGTTCATACTATTATCAATCGATTCGTGTACTATCTCATTACATAAAACTATAATCAATTGATATAACCTCTTGTTGGAATTACAGATAAAACAATTTCTGTGAAAATGCGTTACAATACGTATCTTAATCAAGAACATTTAGGAAAATATGCGTGTTTTTCATTCATCCTGAAGCTTGAGTAGGAGATTTTGAAATAACTAAAGAAAACTAGATGCACTATTGAACAACAATAATTCTCATGTAAGCCTTTATTGTGAAATAGCACTATTGGTCTTTTACTTGATCCTTATTCGGCTAATGCGTAAAGAAGGTTCTATGTATTATGTGGAAATATGTTGTATACAGGCCCTCATCATTGTGAACTATACAATAAACGTTGCCTCCAGTGTGAAATATTAAGCGTTTCATGTGTTCAGATCACCACAAGCCGCATAATTTGTTTTTAATTGAAACTAGGATCAACTCTGATTTATCTGACTTCAATCTTGCTGCAAATTTGTTTGCTGGCTGCTTACTATGTGTTGGAAATTCGATTGTATGTTGTGTCACTATTGAAGTATACTGTAGCCGTGAATTCTCGAATGATGTTCACCCAAAGCGATTCAATGTCAGCTATTCTGAGCTCATTAACGGTGGCGATCAATTCTATAATGATATCAAACTTTTAATTGAAGAAAAGAATGGCAAGCAAATCATAAAGAAGCTAGTTAATCATTGGAACAACATAGTTTAATCTCTTATAGTTACGTGTACTGTATTATTGTTTGATCCATGTGATCAATTTGTCTCCGTTGGTCCCTCGTGCCATCAATCCCTTCACTATATTCAAATCTAAAATATGAAAAATTCTCCTTAGAAAAACCCAGATTGATTGTTATATTCAAAACAAATCTGTAAAAAAAAAAAAAAAAAAAAAAAAAAAAAAAACCAGTGCTATACCCAATGTAGACAGTTGCTCTCCGTTTTCAATCATAAGTCTACCTATTCCACATACCGTACAAGCATCTTTTCAGATTGTGTACTACTTCCACAAACCGTGTTTACAATTGGGGATGTTCCAGGAAACGGCTACGGTATCTCAGTTCAAAATCATGCTCAGTGTATCTCTGTTTTCCTCAAAACTGTTGCTCGTTGAATTAACAGTAAGCATATCATCACCATGGAAAACATCGTTAAACTTAAAGACGAAGTCCGCAAAAACGATGCTGTTCTTTCGCTTGTGAGGTTGACTATGTTGAGAAAAGCAGGGATTTTGAAGTTCTTCACTTTCTCGAAAAGCAAAAGGGTTCAAGTTCTCTCGTACAATTTCTTGCTAACAACATCACTGAGACTAACAAGGCAAGTAAAAGAAAGTATTATGGAATGGTTTTCTACCACCTCTGGAAGAAAGTAAATTTAATAAATAAAGTATATCATTATATTGATTAAAATGTAATTCATTTGATTCTTCTCTGTTGCTACTGCACTTTTCTACTATATTACTGTCATCATGATCCTAATTTTGCGAATATTTCTTGATTGGCCGGGAAAGTTTAATGGTAAATCAAAGTAGTTTTAAGGTCTATATTTAGTTGTTACTACTTTTTTATGGCGTGCTTCATGTGGTAGCTCCGTTCTGCATTTCACAAAATAAATGAAAGAGTACATAAACAATCACTCGAACTTTGTCTCACAAGATGGACATAAAAAAGGTACCTTCAGGACCTTACAAGGAAGATCTTGTAAATAGCTTAAAAGGCTTCATTGATAAAGACGCTTTGCACAAGATTGATAATTTTAAAGACTTTTTAATTGAAGCAACCAGGGCAAGTTTTCCCCCTCTCGGCAATTCTTCTTTTCTAGCTGATAATTTTTGTATACAGGTCTGGCGATGATTCTCATGTCAATAACTATGTAACTAGCTATGGATAGTCGATCTTCATCTCCTGTTGAACGTAATTACAGTACTGCAAGACGTGAATTGTTAGTCATTGTTAGTCATTGTTTCTCCTTGATTATGACCGGGGAAGACGGAGGTCAGTTTTGCTTCCTTGTTTGAGTATTAAACATAACACATTCCATCCATGTGTTCAAAGTTAATGAGTAGTACAAGGATTGTTTTTATGGGCTTAAACTGTTGTGACACAATAATTAGTAACTTCTCTATCACGGATTTAGGCTATACCATCATCTATATATGAACAAAATGACGCAGCATTAACAAAAGAAGGATATTGAAAAGAAGGAGATTCCTTCAAGTTGAATCGAAAGGGAGAGAGCGAACTGAATAAAAAGGGCTGGTCATTAAATCGTAGTATTATAATGGAGGAACTAGACTGGTTCGTAACCCTTGGAGCTGGTTTGGTGTGCTAAATGGTAGTCCTCTCTTATAAGAATATGGATAACCAACTTGCCAATGTATAGCTTTACTACATAATTGGACAAGTAAGAAAGTCTTGTATGGCACTAGCTCGTTAAACAACGGTAACTAAAAATTGTTATATCATGGATACTAACCAAAATAGCCTTTGTTTGCTTGTTTTATGATTAAATACACTTGCAATCATATATAGGTTCGTGAATGACGATGATGTCAACGGCGTCATTTATTGAATCCTGAATTTCGGGAGAGTACATTTTTGGTTACACTTCATTCTTTTTTTCTTATTTTGCAATATTTATAGTAATGAGCAGTTCTTACAAATGAAAATGACCTTTACTATATACAACTACGAGCTCAATTAGAGTCTTGGCAGAAACTAAAATGTAGTGTGATGCTAACATGATGAGCAACGCTTTATTTATGCATAAAAGTGCAAATAGAATTTATGTATTTAAGATGAGCTAATCAATGTTGGCATTAATCTGGCTACAAAAACCAAACCGTCATATGTGCAGCTTACTACTGCTTCTATTGGTATACGCTCGTTCTGTCCTTTTTTCCATAAAAACCGCACTCTAACAATTAAATCTTGTGATTTTGACAGTTCTATTTGGTGCATAACATTCTCTTTATCTTTGTCGTCTATATAATCATACAAGGGGCGCCCAATACATTCAAGTTGACTTAGGCCCACCATGGATTCACACATTTTTGTGGCAAAAACAATGTTGGATTTCTGCGTGTATCTATTCAAAAACAAGCAAAAGCGAGGTTCTTGTTGAGAAATCACCTTATGATGCACATCCCACGGGTATTCTGAAGTTAATAAACTCTTCATTTTTTCTTGTGAATCATTCCATGCGCCAGTGAGCCTTATACTTCCATCTTCTTGTATAACAAAACTTGCGTCTGCAGAGGAGGATCGCATTTGGTGTTTAATGCAGTCCGAGGAAACAATAGCAAAATTTGTACATACCAGTGTATCATAGCAGTAATGAACAACGACATCACAGTTAATGTAATGACCGTCTTTATGTCTTGATCTATAAGTCGTAATTGACGACATTCTTTCGTTTTGGACATTAGCTGTGTGGATCGTAGCTAATGCCTTTCGTTCAAGTGGATGAGTGAATTCATAGCCTCCTTTTCCGATAAGTTCTTCAGGAAGGTATCCCAGGACATCTGTCACACTTTCAGATACAAATAAAAACTTGGCTTCCGATGTATTGTCATAAATGCAAATGAAATTAATCTCCATTGATCGAAAAAGAAAAATTTAACACTGTCTTCTTCCAATATATATATTTACTATTGGACAGGTAGGACAAAAAAAAAAGTTTCAATCAGATCGAAAAAAAAAATAATTTTAGTTGCATCTAACCTAAATATCTGAGCCAAGAAAGTCTTCAATTATAAGCTAACATAAAACGAGAAGACAATGGGCTCTTCATGTGATAAGGCCATTCGTCTTTTTATCTTCTAATACGTATTGGTTTAGAGAAATAATGGGTATGGCTTGTGCGCTGCATTGGTATGTAACACGTGATTGGCCTCATTTGGTAATAAAATTGACCAGCAATGCATATATAACTACACTGTATTTGTCTATGCAGCAATTTTGGAATAAGATGTCAAAATAAAATGAAAATACAATCATGTATATAATTTATTCATCTATTTTATAGTACAAAAGTTTTTTTTTTTTTTTAGTCAAAAAGGGGATAGTCAAAGGTATAGTTTTCGACATAAAAGTCATTGAAACGAGCCTTTGCTTCTAAAGCGTCCAATTCCTTCAAGTCCTCTTCGTCAAACTCTACATCAAAAGCGGCCAAGTTGGCTCGCATGCGGTCTTCATTCACACTCTTGGGAATCACTACATATTCATTTTGCACT
>JNEK01002837.1:0-12252 GCA_000697295.1 Mucor indicus B7402
GATCACGATAGGAGAGTATTAGATCTTTATAGGTAGTTAATTTTGCTGAAGATTTCTGTTTAGCTGGTTTGAAGCTCTTGAGGAGTGAGAGGAAAACTTCCTTCATAAAATCTTCATTGATAAAGTCCTCTAAAGGGAATTCAGGGTCTTCTTCTAGTTTGTGGAGAAAAATATACTTCAAAAAGCTAAATGTGTGTGATACAAGGGTGTGAACATTAGCTACAAGTGTCAGAAGCAGTGGGACATACTGTGGTCTCCACCTATTCCAGTGATTGAGCTTTTAACTACTCTGACTTTTAGAGGCTCTTCCATGAGGAAAAAAAAAAAGGATTGTAACAATATTTTGAAGACAAATTTGTCATACATATAATCGATCTAGTCACGCTATTTTTTTTTTTTTTTTTTTTTTTTTTTTTTTTTTTAAAAATGAAAATAAAATACTGCTTAACTGGAGAAGAAAACGAAAGGGAAAGTCAATGAGAATGGAAATTGGCTATAGTATTTCATTTTTATGGTCAAAAATGAGAGAAAACTCCTTAAAGTTACTTGGTATATATTCAGAAACAAGTAGACTACTTAATACCTTTCTTGCCATTAAAGAAGAAGAATCAAATTTATTTGGCGCTACGGAATCTATCATATAATAAGTGCTATTACTATAGGAAAAACGAGTAGAAACTCCAATGATAAAACCGCTGAAAATTACAAAAAGCCAAAAGTAAGAGAGCACATAACAGACTGACTAATACTTGGAATAAAAATAAGCTCGCATTTCGTCTAAAAATTATAGTTTTCCTTTTTCAAAATTTCTTTTTATGTTTGTTTAAATAAGGTAAGCAGAGGTCTAAAATTTAATTTTAATTCGTCCAAAAAAGAAACTAACAGCGTCTGAATTTAAAGTGTAAAAACAGTAGTAACTTTTTTTTTTATTTATAGTGCACATTTTGCGAGAACGATGCCATAAGAAAAAAAAATTACATATACTCATAACAATCTTTGCATTAGTCGTGTTCTGCAGTCGAACTTCTCTATCACGTTTTAGTCTTGGATTAACCTCTCTGTTTCATAAATTTATACTTCAGACGCGATAGGGAGATAGACTATAGAGCTTTCTTTTCTTGGGGTCTTAGCTATCTGTCGCTGCTATTTTAAATATTGAACTACTTGAAGAACACAATTATTAGCCAAATGGATAGAGGGGGGGGGGGGAATGCCTACTTCAAATAACAAACGTTTTATTTTTTTCCAATCAGGCTTCAGCTCATTGCTGCTAAACCTATAGTTCTACGATAAGTAAAACACGGTTTATGTACCTATCTTACATACTTGCCAATTCTTTTAAATCCTTTTCATTAGAAACCTTTCTCATCCCCTAGAGTGGTATTTGTAACTACAAGTTGTACTTCTCTTGGGGAATACCACGCGTACTGCTGCGGTGCACTGTCTGAAGTGATTTTTATAAACAACTTAAGTCATGTATAAAATGTAAACTGGATAAAAGAGTACAGAAATATAATGAGCCAATCTAAATGTATAAAAAAAAATACTGATGGTCCAATCCAAGTATATATCAAGTAAAGTGATTAATATGCATAATGTAGTAAGTTTCTACTCTGTAAAGCAGGAACTGTTTTTGCGATTATTATTCTCTTTCTACATCAGGTACTTGATAAACAGCCACAATAGTAATAAAAGAAGTATTGGAAGTGTTCGTATCAAGTGCTTGTTTTTCAGCAACAAAAGGTTTAGTTGCCTCACATAACCTCATTTTATGGAACGAATATCTTATTTACAGAGAGACTACGTCATATACATTTGAAGGCACCAGTATCATTGATTTCTTCTTCAGCAATCATGAGTTACATAGGAACACTTAGCCTCCGCATACGTGATAATCTTTCCCTCAATTCCAACCACAAACTCATGATATTCTCCGTTAATGTATCCGAGCCTCTTGTCGAGATATTGCCGTCAAAAAGGGCCACATGGGATCTTGGAAAACTCAACCATCCAAAAGTCTAGAGACAAGTCCAGGGAAGTGTTTCTCTAGAACCTTGCCCTAGCTCTCCCTCCACATTTACCCCTTTATTTTCTTGATAGATCTACAACCTGTCTCTACTGCAAGTTAAATTTATACTACGGTCTGTCTACTCTCCGTATAAATACTCTGGTTTTCCGGTTTTGACCGCACACACACACCCTTCTTCCAGTCACTCTCAGTGGTACAAACTATCCAAAACACCTATATGGTAACGGTATATTCCATATATACTGACGATGATACATTTGATTCTCGTGCTTTTTTTGGCATTTATAAAGATTATTTGGAAGATAATTTTGATGAACGACTTAATAATGCTGCTCTTTTGCTGCCCAACGTTAGGTATTGATCCTATCCTCTGGTGGCCCATGTCTTTTCTCTTGAACAGCTAAACGTAAATCACCTACGTCTCATGTTGGTCAACCTAACGCCACAACTTTCTCTGCCTGGAACTTTGAGTGGCCAGTAATTTTTTTTTTTATTATTCTTTTTGAGTGCGATCGCTCACATAATGGTGATCTCTGTCCTGAAACACCTCCTCTTGGTTACATATAACGTAGAACTCCTAAATCTAATATTTGTCTTTTCTTCTCTCATTTTTTTTTTTATCTTTTTACCTATAAAAATATTTTTATATAATTTCCACCCTCTTGGACTGATTTGGACAGTCCAATAATACGCAAGTATTATGTGCTCATTATAAATAAAGTAGATATAATAATTTATTATGTGGATCGACCCTGACTTTTAAAAATTTTTGGATTTTCAACAAGAATTTCTTGATTGGCTGGCAAAATTTCTTGAATAAATGCCTAGACAAATACCATATTTGTTTGATGGAAAAAGTTTTCCCTTCTCCACATCTTTAAGTCATTAACACCGTTCTAGATTTTTCAAATTTAGTAACAAGTTTATTTTAAACAAGGTAATATTAAAAATGATGGAATCAATCACGATAGCAGTCTCGATCAAAATAAAGCCGCAGTCAAAGAATTAGTAAGAGGACCCTGACAACCATATAGAATTCAATTACGTATCTATGGTTTCCCCATATGGAAAGTGGATACGTTTGAAAGCAAACGTGTTTGTCAGTAGAATGGTAAGAAGTTTAATCTAATTGGCCAAAATAGTTGAATTGGATATCTATTCACGTGGGCTACAATTTGTCATCAATGCTTGATTAATCATCAGCGTCAAGATAAGCTTTTCTTTTGAGTTGATTCCTAAGCAAATGTTTTTTTTTCCATAACAATAATATTGCGTCGACAGTCAAAAGCGCAGATAATCACTTTAGTTAATTTATAATCATTTTGCGTTTTAGGCATTCGGATTTATCTTCGGCTACTCGGGGACTAGATTTTTCCGATAGAAATGTAATACGGGATCAAAAAATTTCTTTCCCTGCAATTATCCGAAAATCCGCAGCATAGTATAATACATATTTTTCGAATAGGATTTCAAATAGAATCTAGAAAATGGATTTATATTTAATTGTAGACCAATATAGCATGAAATTACGTCAAATTTAGAAAACAGTAGACGTTTTGTAGTTTATCGGCTTTACCTTTTGTCTTGATTGCCTATTTTGGTAAGTAAATAAAAAATTTTTGAAATTTATATAAAAAGGGGAGCGCAAAAAAAACAAAAAAAAATTTATCATCATTTATTCAATCTATTATATATGTCTACTCAAATTGTAAATAACTTTCATCAGGACACTGCAATCTTTAATGATAAACATGCTGTACATCAGTTTGAGAATGTAACCCCCGAAGCATCCATTGGAATGTCTTCAAACGAAGAAGATGACACAACAACGACACCTTCTTTGTCACCTAATCAATCAAGTGAAAAATCATCAAATTCAAGCTTGTCATCCAAAGGTAGCCTCAATTATAATACAACAAAGACATCATTAGATACCAAAGGCTTTCCTTCTTCAACCACTTCTTTACCACCCACTAAATCATCAACTCCTTCTCAATTCATTTTCAAAAAACCAAGTTATAATAAACATTATCACCATACTCATTTTCATCACAAACTTGAGAAAAAAGAGACTATCTTTAAAGATTTAAAGAAACTGTTTAAATCAGATAAAAAGAAGAAGCAAAAGAAGGTCTCTGCAACAGCAAGCGAAGTATCTTTCGGAAACAAGTTTAATAAAGATTTGGAAGGCAAATACGGCAAATGGGGTAAGGCATCAAAATTAAAGGGGGGAAGTCCAATAATAATTTTTCTAACTTTTCTGTTTAGGCCGATTTGTCGGAAAAGGTGCAGGTGGCTCTGTTCGATTAATAAGACGCAGTACTGACGGAAAAACTTTTGCCGTGAAACAATTTAGAAGGAGATTACAAAATGAGCAGGAAAAAGAATATGTTAAAAAAGTAACAGCAGAATTCTGTATTGGCTCTACCTTACATCATCCCAATGTGATTGAAACTCTGGATATCATTCAAGAAGGTGAAAACTTTTATGAAATCATGGAATTCGCTCCAAATGATTTGTTCAACATTGTTATGAGTGGTGAAATGTCCCGCGAAGAAATTGCTTGCTGCTGGCGTCAATTATTAGAAGGTGTAAAATATATGCAAAGCATGGGTTTGGCTCATCGTGATCTCAAGTTAGATAATTTGGTATTGGATGAACGCGGCATTGTAAAGATCATTGATTTCGGCTGTGCTGTTGTGAACAAGTATCCACATGAAGACAAAGTACACAGATCAAAGGGTATCTGTGGTTCTGATCCTTATATCGCTCCTGAACAATTTACTGAGTCTGATTATGATGCGCGCGCATCTGACTTGTGGTCTTGTGCTATCATCTTTATTTGTATGTCAATTAAGCGCTTTCCTTGGCGTATTCCTCATCCCGACAAAGACCAATCATATAAGAAGTTCTTGACTCAACAAGGTTCTGAAAAACTATTTAAATTGTTGCCTCGTGAATCTAGACCTATTATTGAACGTATGCTTAATCCTAATCCTGCTGAGCGTTGTACTTTAGAAGATGTACTTGAAGACGATTGGGTTAAAAGCATTGCTACCTGTACTCATACTCATCCTGAACTCTCTCATTCTCACCACCTTACTGTTGAACCTCGTCCAGAAGTCAAGTCTCAATGCAATATTGTTGTTCTTGAAAACCAACCTTCCGATTCCGATACCTCTTCTTCTCAACAGTAAAAATCCTTGTACATATACCTAAATTCATCACTTTAATTATTATATCCACTAAACTTGATTTTTGTAAATTTTTGCTTTTAAATTATAAAATAAACAAATATTTTTGCATGAAAAAAAAAACCACACGTAAAGACTTTTTTTTCTTTTTTATTGAATAATTATAATAGACTATGAACTTATAAGCTTAGTTTGTTTATTGGTTGGTTTTTTTTTTTTTTCGCGTTAGTACATAACTTTCTACAATTAGTAAAATGCTGTTTTGATATTTTTTATCATAATTTGGCAAGTCTTGCATAGATTCGATATGTGACTCTTAACAACAGAATTTCCCAGCCAATTCATGCAGATAAAACGCATTGTTTTTTTTTTATGGGAAAGTATAAATAGCTAACTACGAAATAGATGACAAGTTTCGCTTTTTTACCTTAACTCCAATCATGCCCAAAAAGAACAGCAGTAATAACAAAGATATGACTCAAAAGGTTGATAAGAATAGACCTAAATCAAAACATGACAAGAAGGAAGAACAAAAGAAGCACAAGCAAATGGTAAGTACAGGTTAGCGTAATAAAATCACTCTTCTTATACAAAGCTATATCTTTATAGAAAAATGAAAAGGCAAAGCTAGCAAAGAAAGGTTTCGATTTTGGTAACCAAAACAGTAATAGCGGCTAATGATGTTTATACACTGTCGTTTCGTTTATTGTATATATTTTTAAATAAAATAAATACGTATCCCATATGTTAAACTGCTATTACGTCTTCTAATATGTCTTTTTCTTGTTAAATTTGGTGCCAAGTTTAAAGGACTGGATAAAAATAGAGCTGATGAAAGTAAAACAGCTTATAATTGCAGAAGTTCCATAGGTATAACGAAGAGCAATTTCATATGAACCGAGCACAATTTTGAGAATATCTGGAGGTAGTAAATCACGCACCTCAGTCATTGATTTTCGTGCTATTTCAATGTACTATATGATGTATGTTAGATGCTAACTAACGACAACAATGATTGTAGGTTTCTTTACTAAATCAGCATTAGGTCCTGTTATTTTTTGGACAAGTATAGACTTAATAATCGCTTGAAATATTGCTGAGCTAAGAGAAATTCCAATAACTCCACCAACTGAGCGAAAGAGATATGACATGGATGTGATTGTCGCCATTTCAGTATGATCAACACAAGATTGCATAGCAATTAATGTAGTGGTGATGATACCGCCTAAAGAAATTCCATCGGCTGCTAAACAAACGCTTGTGAAAATCTTTGAAGTGGTTGGAGTCCAAGTAGTGTATCCGACCATAGAAGCTATGGCCAGTAAGCTCAAGATAATGGTAATTTTTCGGTATTCTCCAGTTCGTGACATGTACATGCCTGCAATAACAGAGCCGATGGACACAGCAATAATTTTGGGCATAAAGTAAAGACCAGATATAGACGGTGGGAGACCTAAAAGAGCCTGAAAATAGAGCGGGGTGATATAAACGAGCGCGGTAGTTGACATGACACAAAAAAAATTAGTTAATGAGCAAGCAAGAGGTGTACGACTGGAGATAACAGGCCATGGCATCAATGGAAATTGGGCATATTTTGCTTCTATCACACAAAATAGTATAATAAAACAGAGGGCGCTTGCGAAACAAACTAATACAGTGATATCTGTCCAACGTCGTAAGTTGCCTCCTAAAGATGTTGCCACCAAAAAGCAAATGACAGCCAATACAATAGTAATAGCACCGCTGTAGTCAATCTTTTTCAATTTTTCTCTCAGGGTTTCTGCCGTAGCCGCGTCCTGTTCTTCCAAATTGTAATTTTTCAAAGACCTCGAGGCAATAAAAATGGTTAGAATCAAAAATGGTATGTTGAGGTAAAAGCAATATCTCCATCCAAGAGTATCATTAATTAATCCACCTAACGGTGCCCCAGCAACAGAACCGACCTATGCACATATAGGCTTACTTACTGCGTCACTTCGAATCAATTCAATAACAATACTTACTGCATAGGCTATATTGCCATAACTTTGATATTTTCCTCTTTCTCTCAATGGAATCAAGTCTGACGTTATCACTGTTGATAAGCTTATATTCATATAAGTTTCTCCTGAATGGGTTTTTTCTTTCTTATTATTGCAACACTTACCAGTTGATTCCTCCTCCACCTATACCAGCAATGGCACGAGCAACTACTAAGCTCCACAAGTTAGTCGCAGCGCCGCATAAAATAGATCCAAAGAGAAACAGAACAGTTGCAAATAACAACGCAGATTTCCGCCCAAAGACATCAGATATACGACCATCTAAATAAAAAGTCAACAGTTGATTATCATAGTTATTCTATTTGGTTTACATTACATAGGGGCTGTAATGCGGTATAACTTAGCAAATAAGAGGTTGCAACCCATATAATTTCGTTTGATCTAAAAGTCGGTTAGTTCAATGAGCTCGTCTGTGTCGTACTGTATGTATAACCTTCTAAATTCAGTACCGATCTGAGGGTATATAGTTGCCACAATAGACGTATCCAAAGAACCCAATGCTACAGCGATAAATAACCTGTAGTCTATATTCAGCTATGTTTTATTGATATCCCTGTAAATGACTTACCCTAAAAATATAGCGAATAGAGAAGATCCTTGAAGTCTTTGTGCGTGTAGTTCATCGTTTGGATTTACAAAAGTCACTGGTGAATCGCTGTCTACAGTGCTTGAAGAGCTTGAAGGCATGCGGTCAATAATAACTGCTTCTTCAGTAATGTGGTCCACATCTAATCCACGATAATTGCTTTGATTAGTAGCTGTAGGTAATAGCGGTGAGGATTCGTTATGACTCATGTTTGATATATCTTTTAGAAAGAAAAAAAAAAAAAAAAAAAAAAAAAAAAAAAGAGAAGAAAGACCAGTAGTGAGACAAAATTTGGGTGACTTTGTTATTTACAATATAATCATTGTTGACGCATATAACTATTGGTTGCATAATTTTTGCTAGTAGTGAGAAACTCTTATTTTTTAATATCTAGTTGAATGAGTGTTCTGTAAACTGACTACAATAGAGACTTCTTTTTGCGCATTTCATAACTTTCCTTATGCCAAAGTGATGGCCACGCTATATTGTGTTAATACTAGTCAACAGTATTATGGTATATATATGTTTTTAAGCCAAGATATACTGGACATAGTATGTAGGTCAATTCCCCTTAATAACTTGAAAATTTCACAGGACTGAACCTTTCGGTAAATACTTTTAAGGCAAATATATTCTAGAATCATCTTAAGGTTGTACTGTATGATAGGATGATGCTTGAATCCCACTTATTTCTCAAAAACATCGCTGTTAGTAGTATTATACGATATATGTATTATTCGTGTTGTTGTTTTGTAAAAACGATACACCCTACAGTATACAAGCAGCTTTTTACCATCACTATATTTGATTGTTTTGGTTTTGTTTACATGTAAAGTGTTGTGTATACTACTTTATACTGGGAACTTAAGGGGGTAAGTTTTCGTCATTGTTACATATTCTTCCACTTGTAGTTTATTGAAATCCTTCTTCATCTTACAATACATCGCACCCTCACTATAATACACATACTGAAAGCACTTGTAGTACGAAGCCGATCTTATGGGGAGAAAATAGAAAAATCTTTATACTGTTCGTACAATGCAAGGCAGTGGAACTCTCTTTAGTAAAGAATTTGCTAGAAAGTCTCAGGGAGTCTACCAAGATATTATATAGGTTTCGCTGACACTAGAGTTTCTCTTAAACAACATTAACATTTCTAATAGCCTCTCGTCTCTGTCTTTTAATACAAGCTGTCAAAACTTAAATTCTTTGACAATATAGCACTCTACCGATACTCAATATAATTCATCTTTCGATATGTTACAGGATTACAAGATTTTACATATAAAATTCCTAGTCAATGATACGGCTGATGTCCAATTTATAACTATGTATTTATTCAAATCTCCTCTCATAAGGGTGGACGGTACATTTTGATTGCGACTCCAAAGATATTATTGAGCTCAAACTAAACACATATTCATTAAATCAGCCTTATATGCACTGGAAATTTGTTAATACACCGAATGTATCGTTGAAATAGATTGAATAAATAGTAATTACCTCTATATGGACACTGGATTATAGATAGTTTATTTAACACTGCGGATAAAATTCTCCGTTATACGCGTGTGCAACGGAGTCCGTGTGCTTCCGTAACAACCAGATATATTTCTGGAAACCGTGAGTAGGCGCGTATAACGGACGTATTCTGGTCTGTTATACGTCTGTTTTCACGGTGATTCTGTTTAATACAGACATTTCATATGTAGTCCATAGCTAGCATAAACTACTATGACGCTCAATTTTTTAAGGTTTTTAAAAGGCAAGTGGTTGTCATGCGTCATATTACACCAACCTATTGAAGCTTATGCTGATCAAACATCTGGAGACTATGCTATCTAAAATCCTCCCCACTTCACCCACTTGCTTTCATTTTCTGATTTCTACTTAAAGTCAAAATCAAGTGTATATGCAGTCATGTTAAGTGCTGCATTTATATCTTAGTTCGTTGTTGATATTCTTTTATTTTAAATGAATGAGGAAGTTTCTCGTTTTCAACAATATGCATAGTAAACTATACAACATATTTATACTATACTACATCATAGTTAAGAAATCTTTGTCATTAGGAATGTGTCAATGAAGTGCTTCAAGTTTTCTTCAAAGTAAAATCACAACACTAAAAATGAGTTATATCTTGGGTTACTCATTTGATGTATCGATCAGTAAATATATAGGATACCCGACATCATCGAGGGACCTGTGTCCTTCACACTACCCATTCTGAACACATGCAATCTTGCGTCCAGTAACTCTCGATGAAATCCCAGCAAATTGACTATCTGAAAGCAATTAAAAGTTCAAATTGGCATATTTCTCATCACTGTGTTTGACTACATCGTCTTTGGAAATAGTAGCAGCTGCCTAAGTGCAAATATCAATAGGAGAAATCCAACATTTTAGATGATCGGGGACTACAGAGGCACAGAAAATGACTCCTTTTTTGTTCTATTAATACAATCAAAGCCTTTCGATATAAAGCAATATGGACACAGAGCGATGAACCCTTTACGGCTAGGACATCAAAAATAGCCTGTTCTCCGGCTCTCTTGAACTCGACAATGGAAAGTGCTCTCCTAATACACTTAACGCACACGAAATAAGTACCACCGATTGGTTTATTAATCATCAATCTTGCACATATATTAGGATATTGATCCGTTAAGGTCTCTGTTTCGACAAAGAAAAGCTTTTTAAATTCAACGAACAGTTGAGCCCTCAATCAAATGTTGGCATTGATTGAAAGACAACTCAAATGGAAAACCACGATACAGTAATTGATAAGGATCATAGCTGAGGATGACATTATTTCTTCCTTTTCTCTTTGTGGCTAAAAACCAGACTTGACTTTGAGTGTAATTTATTACTATTTCAGAGCAATAGAAAGTAGATTGCAAGGGATGTTGTACAACCCTTTCCTCTTCGTCAATATAGTAGATACATGCAATAAACTTTTGCCATCGTCTCTTTTTCGCGATGCATTGCACTCTTACAATGAGTTACGCATTTCAAAAAGCTACTTTGACTTTTAAACTATAGTACAACTCAGGCAAGGAGAGGCTCATATCGGGCCATTTAAATGCACGCACCTGCTATTATACATCCACAAAGCAAAGAGACGAAATTTATTCAGTTCTAAATAGAACTTGTGCATGTGCGTCTTTTTTTTTTTTTTTTTTTCATAGTGGCTACAGACGCTAACTCCCCTTTGTTCCAGTTAAAAAAAAAAGGTGGAGAGTTGGAACCCAGTGTATAGGCAAAACATATAAACAAATACAACCCTCCTAAAAAAATTAATTAACGTGTATACACTAACCTTAAATAGTCTGTCAATAATTCGCCCACTGAATTCCTCCCTATTTCTTTACCAATGAAACACTAAAGTTTGCACGCCATCATTACTATGTGTTTTTTATATAATTGACAGTATTGTAACTAATTAAGACTAAGATGAGTAAAAGCTGCAATTTCCAGGAGACACTATTCAAATTGGAAGAGGAATTTGTAGAAACTTTTGAAAAGTGTAAGAATAAAAGATCACTTGAGCTTAGGTAAATGAAACGATAACTTTTTTTCAAGCGTAAAGACCATGCATACCTTTAATAAAAGCTGCCCCTTATATTCATCCATAAGGAGTAAAATATTTACTAAACAAAGGCATATTTTCATTTGCCGATAAAAAAATTTAAAAACCGTGACCTGTCTTTTTACTTTGACTTTTAATAATTTATGTCGGCGTTCCAAAAAGAAGCGTTTGCATAAAAAAAGCCACAAGAAATTAAAATATAAATAGAGCCCATTTCTCTCCTTTTCTCTCCTGTTTTTTTCAGACAATAAACCCAAATGGAAAGGGCATTTCGATTCTCTTGAGTTTTGGATTAAAGCTCAAGAATAATGCTTTTTTATATCAAGCGCCTCTCATATCAAAAGGTAATGTGCAACAAGAACAACGGTTAAACGATGGGTCTTCTAACAGGTATTGCCCTGTAGTAAATCTTCTGAACTGCTTCCCTCTCTTCTCTTAACAAGAATTAAAGCCTCGCGGTGTCTCTCTCTCCAAGTTGTTTATGTTCTCTCTACTTTGGTGCACTGCTTCTCTTTCCATTGGTTGCTGCAAAAACTAGGATTATTGGCTTTTTGCTTTCCTTTCCATGGGGCCACTATAGCGTTGAACAATCGTTTGGCTGCCTATATAGTGAAGTCATTAATTAAAAGCACCCCCAAATCGTGTGAAATGCATTGTTTGGTTTTTGGCGCTTTTATTTTTTCTTTCTGTTCCTACAGACTACTATAGCGATAATAAATCTGCCTATATAGTACGTGTCATTGCTTTCTCCTCGCAGAAACTACCAATACGGTAGAGCTCAATGACTGGGAAAAAAACTAGTTCTTTTTGCT
>JNEK01002839.1:0-55150 GCA_000697295.1 Mucor indicus B7402
ATAAAAAAAAAAAAAAAAAAAAAAAAAAAAAAAAAAAAAAACATTTTTCCTCTGGTTTTCTTGCATGGAAGTTGCACAAACAGGACAGGTCCTACTCAATTACTAAGCTTTGCAATCCATCACAAGCAGCGGTTTAGCTTTGAATAGCTTATTAATCCAGCCTTTATTGCGTTTTGGTTTTAGCAGGGCTTGATAAGTTAAAAGGGGTGACAGTGAACTGACGATATATGAAATACACGAGTAAAAGAACGAATAAGCCACAGCTGATCATAACGTTGAGAACTGTAAAAATGTCAGGTAGATTTGCAGGTGGTTCAACAAATGCTTCTGCAATATGCCACATGATGAACACTATATGAACACCCTGTTTAAGTTTGAGTGAGTAATTCAGCCTTATTTAAAGGTATGTGCCATTACCAAAGTACCAAGTTTGGTGAGGAGACTAGTATTGACTTGATAGCCTCCCACAAACCAGTTCCACATAGCAGTTGTGATAAAATAAGGCAGCGCTAGCCCTTCACGCTTTAATAAGGGAAACATGCTAAACATGGCAACGTTCATAAACATAGTAGCGGCAATAGGCTCTTCTAAAAGAACCAAAGTTACTGGTAGCAAAGGCAAGAGAATTGATTTTTCATGTACTTGGAAAGAGAACAAGAAAAACCCTAAAGATGAGTTAATCATAGCATATAAAAAGCGTCTTTTTGAAGGCGCGATTCCTAAATGAACACCAACAGGAATAACAATAGCAAGAGTTGCTAACAAACTAAGAAAATATTAGATCAAAATACTAAGACTTGCCACTAATATCCCCACCTTAATCTAACAGTAGACTCAATACTAAATAATTGACGTAATTTGATGACTACGTTCAAAGCACACCATACGTTAGCCACCTTATCTTCATAAAGTCCTCTCGCAACTGGGAAAATTCGTATGAATACTTGGCGGATGCTGTCCACCGAATTCAACCAAGGTGAAAATAGCAACCCAAATGTAGTGATAACAGTGGCCCCCAATTTCACAAATAGAACAGCCCTTTAAAACCAAGTTAATACAATACATGTTTTTATAATTTGCCTACAATTACCCATTTTTTTCAGCAAAGCATTTTCCCAATAGGAAAGCAAAGACAGCAGGAGCATAATATAGAGCCATCTGCTTGAATCCTAGAGATAAACAAAACATAACGGATCCAAGAATAAATCGGTCAGCTAAAAAGCAGTTGATTGCCCATAATGCAAATCCAAGCATAACACAATTAAACCTGATAAACACTATCAATATCCATATGCTCGCGTTAAATAATACTTACTGGAAATGACCGTGGTCCACCATGATTAATGCAGGTTGCGTCAATATCAAAATAGCTGCCATATATTTCTTCAAGTATCCACTTGAGCCATATACGATTTGACAGAATACTAATACAGCAGGCACATACACTAAACCTTCTGACACAATAACAGTAGATCTCATAAATAATTTACTTGTCTCGGTCTCAATACCTCTCGATTTATCTAAAGCAAACCACGACGCGTTGATAGTTGAGCCGCTACATTCAATTAAGAGAAATTAATCTCACGTTGTATACATGACAGTCGACTTACATGATGCCGCATAACCAACTATGAAATGCAGTTAATGGTGGGTAATCTAATCCCCACCATTGTAGGTCGTATGTATACCACTGGGAAATTGGTAAATGAATAGTAATTTCCATCCAGTGTCTTTGGGCTTCATAATCGCCAAACAAAGGTGGTGTGTTGTATCCTGCCGTCTAACTGTGAATAACTTTCGCAAGTTTTGCTTTTTTAGGGCTTTTTACCAGAATAAGGATAGAGTGCAACAATCCAGCGAACTAATGAGGCAAAGAGGATGGCAACTACAGGTACAGTCCATAGTGTCTGGCTCTGCACCATACGCTGCAGTGACTTCCGCACTGGACTATTGACAAATAAGGACGGCGTCGAATCCTTTGTCATGTACAGGAAATTGAAAGGAGAAAGGAGTAAAATTATCTAATGCTCACTCGTGCGCGTGACTTTTCAATTTACAGTGAATTGCGTTTGAAAATAGAATTTTTAATCTTGACAAAAGAAATTTCTCTTAACCAATAGAAATTTTTATTGAGCAATAGAAATTTTAACAATAGAGTTTCTTGAGGGGCTAATTCTTGGTACACGTACTATTTTCACGTACTTTTTTTTTAAAAAGTTGCGATTTTGCTAAATGCACACGTTCATTACACATAGATATCTGTTGAATCTTTACTGAGCATTAAATGCATCCTTTTTATAATATATCTAGCTGTTCTTGAGGCAATGAACCCTATTTCTCACTAGTCATAAAACAAAGAGACATAAGCAAGTCGGCAGACTGACAGCATTTCTGTTATTATTTATTTATTTATTAATTAATTAAATAGAAGTATGCGCAAATACCACAAACAGCTTCAAAATGCCAAAAATTACAACTAAAGCTTATTCGCTTGGTATTTTATGCTTACTCCAAATACCATCAAATTAATTTTGTCACTTGAACAATCTACCATAGTGACGGAGAGTAGTGGAATAGTTCTTTATTTAAATGAGATAGATACTACATACATTTGACTATTAATCATATCTTTTCTTGGCATCTTCGGCTTTGGCCTTTTTCTTAGCTTTATGTTCTTGTTGTTCAATTTTTTGTCATGTTTCGACTTTGGCCAATGTTTGTCCACCTTTTCTTTAAGATCCTTATGGTTACCAGAGTGGCTTTTCTTGCCCATTATTGTTTTGATTGAAAAACAACAGGTAGCTTTCCTCCTTTTTTATACCGTTCAGGATCAAGGCTAATATTTATGCAGCTACTCCCGATAGGTTTCAAAATGAAAAATAAAAGGTACTTGGTTTATAATCGATAGAACATGGTTTTTAATAAGGTTTGTGTTTCGATTTTCAATGAGAGAAAGAGCATAAAGTTATTATTAATTTTCGATATGAACAGTAGAATAAGTTAGTAAGGGCCTAAATAAAGTGGTGCAATGCGTGGTGGTATATACAGTAATATTATGTATATTAGATAGATATATGAATTGAAGCGAGTGAATTTACTGAGTTTGGTGGTTGAGGATGCGGCTTAAATGCCCCTCTTCGAACAGCGCTTGTAAATATGATTGTATAAAAGGGGTATAATCGTGCTGTTTACGTTGAGATGCTATCTATAATTACAGACATTGGCACTATTCATTTTGACCTTTATATCAGTGTACGTACCTCGTAAGCCTCGTCTTTTTCTGACTCTATTCCCATGTTCTCGTATAGTCTCAAAATTTCGTCCTGAACCTGTAGCCAAGAATCCATGATGTTCTCCTTTTCAACATTTTTACGTAATTTCTCTTTTACCAGTAATTTTTCACTTATGGGTAATTGATCAAACGATTTGCAGTAGCTTATAAGCTGAGTTGATAGTCTTAACCCCCGTTTCTTTCTCTCCTATTAACCTACTGTTTTAAAACCCTTAGCCACTATTGTATCGGAGAAACTTACAGTCCCCATAGCATGGTTATATTCTTCTATCCATTGAAATGTACTAGACCGACTTCTCCATTGAGGCTCGAGTTCGTTAAGGGCGTTTTCTATTTCTTGTTTAATGTATTGTCTTTGAATCAATTTGCGTTGATAAACCATCTTCCTGTTTTCTATCACCGCCCACAAAGACATAGGTGCTCTCTGTCTTTGATATCTGCAAAATAAAATACATTGTGAGCCAGAGAGGCAAATTTTATGGATTCCTTACATTTCATATCTTCTCAAAATTTCTTGATGTGCAATAAGCATCCAATTACTTTCATTACAAGAAGCTAAACCCGAACTATTAGAACACATGATGCATTAAAATTATGTACATTTATACCTAGTTTTAAAGGGCCCTTTTTCAATCCGTCCAGTTCCCATACATATCCATCTGCTTTTATATAAGAGATTGGATGATATATATCCTTAGAAAGATTACGACGACTAACAAATATGTATTAAAAAAGTAGATGAAATAAAATGAAATAATCCGCATACCCTGCAAAGCTATTGTAAGCTTCTCTGAGCTTGTCATTATTGATCAAGGAAATCCCTTTCATCTGAATGTAGCCAATGTTAGACAAATGTGTATTTGACATATATGTGCAGTTATTACTTTTGGAGGAAGGTCTTTTGTCAATTGCTTGAAATGAGCCAGTTCCGAGCCCATATCAATGTCGCAATTGAATATGATATTAAGTAAAGCATGCATAGCAAAGGCATCGTGTGTAACCTAAATGATCTAAAGTAAATAACAAACAAACGTGCAGACATTTGAATTTTCGCATTAATACCTAAAGTTAAATTTACCTGATTTGAAAAATACAAGTTATAATT
The DNA here is from genome assembly GCA_000697295.1 of Mucor indicus B7402. NCBI lineage: Eukaryota > Fungi > Mucoromycota > Mucoromycetes > Mucorales > Mucoraceae > Mucor > Mucor indicus. Next base: position 4,398 of record JNEK01002839.1, read on the forward strand.
ACTAGTAATATCGTCTCTGGTGAATTCTGGTTTGTGCTTTACAAGAAAAATAATTCCATAAACTGGTCTAAATAAAAGTAAGCAATCAAAAAAAAAAAAAATCCTGCGAGATTTGCTTATACCTTAAATTACAAAGTATATCTTTGTCAAGCAAATCAAGTTTTTCGACCTGGATTCCTTCAGCACCTATCTTACTGCAAAGCTTCGATAAAGAACCTAATGTGAAAGAAGGTAAACAACGTCTTGTCGTTTCAGCTTACATGTTAACCTAACCTGAGTCTGGTTCAAAAAAATTCCAAGAGTCGCTCCTTGGCGGAGACTCTATTGTCATAATGGCTGAAAAGGATGGAAATAAATAAAAAAAAAAATATGTAAAGGAGAGAAAAAGAGGAATTATTGCATTATAGCGTTTGCAGCTGCTAACAAAAGCAGACACAAGTACTTGATGACGCACTTTTTAAGGACCTTCTTTTTGTTTTACATCCCCTTCTCTCCTACTGTAAAGGAAACAAAATTATGTCAAATCGGGGTATTGATTTATCCTAGTTTGGAGCAATAAAGACTTCTTTTTACACTTTATAGAACCTACGTTTTTTTTTTTTACATATATTAAAAAAATACGCCCAATCCTACCTATAGTAAACACGTGAACCAGCATAAGTAGCGTATGTTTACGTGCATACCGTATTGAAAGTGCTTTTAAGCTCGTTGGAAGCTTAATTAGAATTAGCTTCCCTTAAAGGGGCTAAAAATTTCCTGTCAAAGATAGAACTTGTCGTAATAAACCGGCTGAGGTGTAAAAGCCACTACATGCAGATCCATATATAATACTATAGTAGATGTTGTATGATATGCGTTGAAAGGAGCTTACAAAACCTCATCATTGTCATTTACAAAACATTAAGGTAGTTCATTTTTGAGTTTTCTGACCATACAATAACTCTGAGTCCATTTATGTCTCACAGTTGTCTTTCGGCCTGCCCAGCAACGGGTGGCAGGAGCTATAGTAAGTTGTTGTGGTTCTTTTTTTGAACGATAAGTGCCTATTACAGCAAGTTAAGTAACATAATCTTGTTTGCACAATCTTCTGCTTAGTAAATATAAAATTTCGTGTGCTGGCATAAAAAATAGGCTTTGAAAAATTCACACCCATTACCTTGAAGTTGTTAGTGTCATCATTAGATCAAGATATCCGGCTTAATAAAGGAAGACACTTGCCCCTCTTGCAAGAAGCCGACATATGTATATCTATCGAAGATAAAAATCTCTGAGTTATCAAAGAGCGTAGCCTACAAGGAACATGTATATAGCCAGAAATCCTTCCCTTTTTTTCACATAAAATACTATTATTCATATTTATATGACAATGGTAAGTAAACTATTAATGTAAAGGGAAAGGATATCAAATAAGATGATTCATAAAATAGTGTAAATTTATATACAGTATATCTTTAAACAAGGGAGAGAGGAATGTCACCGGCCAAATTGTCATTGCTTTCACCGTTATCATCAATCAATTTTTTTCTCTTCCTGTCATCGAGAACGTATATATTATTTTGCATAATGTGTTTGCCGGTGTCCGCAAGTTCAAGTAAAGGATAAAATTCACTGCAGCCTACCTTATACTAGAGTATAATGATATTTTAAAGTTAGAGTGCTTTATTTGATAAAACAAAGAAGTGCTTAAATTCCATTATGATGGATTCGTCAGGCCATTCGCATGGATTGATGTTAGGTTTAGTGTACGCCGATAAGACTTGTCGAATAGGGACTTGTATATAGGATAACAACTCAATTGCTCTTTAAAGTCTGATACAATCAATATTAATACTTTTACAACACAACACTGATGATGATATACTTGCCAAAATTTTCATTTGGGTCACAGGAGCATTTTAATCTAAACTCATCTTCTACTGGGCAATGAGTGTATGACGTGTGCCTATACCCAATATCATTGAAGAAATGAAACTCACTTTTCTTCAGTAGAATTGACGCAGCTATGGAGTGAACAGGCGCATCTCCCCATCTAATCACACACGTTAATATATTGAATAATGTTATATCTGTCTCACCTTTCGTAAAAAAAACCCCCAGATTTATCAAGGTATTCAAATAACCTTAAATATTCATTAGACCTCCATAATGAGAGATCACCTATTTCAAAGTTTGTCCAGAAATGACAAGTGTTGTATGTTTTGCCGTTGTCGTTTGTAATAAATTCAAAAAGGGTATCATTTTCTCTCAAAATATCCTGGTTTTCGTTTAAAAACTCCAGGACAGTCTTCCACAAGGTCGGTATTGTTTCGATATGTTCTACATATGCAATATTAAACCCTACATTTACTGTAGTTAGTAGCCATGGATTTTTTTTTTTTTTTTCAAAAAGACTTGCCATATTTTTTCTTATTATCCTTCATAAATTTGAAAATATCATAATCCAGCCGACAGTAGTATTTCACATCGGGCTCTAATCTCCAGTAGTATTCAAACTCTTCAAGTAGAGGATGTCTGAAAAAGAACCCACTTTGAAATCTATTACGGTAGTAGTGTAAACAAGTCATTACATTATCATTCTTCCATGTACCTGCACATGTGTCTATAGGATTCACTTCCACCATACGGAACTCCTTGTTCTTTCATAATTTCTCTTCTTTCTGCTGCAAAAGTTTGATTTATGTAGGCTGGGTAGCCCCACATGTTCTGCTCAATCTCTCCAAACGTAACATTGGCATTTGTTAATTTTGAAACAGTTGATTTAAAATTGTCCGTGAAACTATCGTCATTCAGAAAGATATATGGATATTGGTATCTAGAATTAAAAGTGCTTTCAACCTGTTTGATTGTAGAGACAATTCCTTCCAATTCTTCATTTCGAACAAGAACAACGAAACATGCCTTAACCCTTTCGTTATAGAACAATTTGTGATTGTTTCTCGATTTATAACTTGATTGTATAAACAGGTAGTTTAGCATGATCAGAAAGCCTATAATAAGCAGGATCTTGAATTTATGTCTCAAAAAGCCAACATTGATCATAATGCATTTGTTTAAATATAAAAAAGCAAAGAGGTGCTGCTCCAAGGCATTACCTCAACAATTTTATCTTTTCTATTTTTTTTTTTCATAGACTATGTTTCATATATTGCTGGCGCTAGTGGTAGTATATACATGAAGCAGTCGAAGTTTTACTCAGTATAAAGTAGCGCAAAATAGATCCAGTCAACTGAGAATCATCCACTGATTTGCTTTGCAGATATTGAAAAATAAAAACCAAAAACAAGCAGACCATGAAAGACAACCTGAACATGAAACTTTGGTATACTTTAGTGAAAAAAAGCACGAGTGCAGAAAAAAAAAGTTAGATTGTGAAGAATTGCAAATTCTCGAAATTTTAGACACCTTGTAAGTAAAATTCATTTTATTTTAGAGTGACTAGTCCGATATTGTAGGATACTATACTTTATACGCTTTTTACATATATTAAAAAAATACGCCCAATCCTACCTATAGTAAACACGTGAACCAGCATAAGTAGCGTATGTTTACGTGCATACCGTATTGAAAGTGTTTTTAAGCTCGTTGGAAGCTTAATTAGAATTAGCTTCCCTTAAAGGGGCTAAAAATTTCCTGTCAAAGATAGAACTTGTCGCAAGAAACCGGCTGAGATGTAAAAATCTCTACATGCACACTTACTATAGTAAATGTTACAGCATATGCGTCGATTTTTTTTATTGTTTCGCTCGTTTGAAAGATAATTGTATTCTAGCTTTATTCCTCCAAAGTTAATGCTTCCTCTCTGCTTGGATTATCTTCCGTCTGTCAGCATCTGCTTTTACGTCCAAATAAAGGAAAAAGAGGGGTAGGGGAAAAGAATAAGCTGTTGTGCTTTTCCCTTTCTGTCTTCGTTCAATTCTATGCTTATTTAGTTTCGTCTTTCACTTTACAAAATACGTTATGAGCTCCACAAGGATTGCTAGTCACGTCTCAAGCTAAATAAAATTTGAGAGGCTCAACAGTGTATTTTAGCTGAGGCTCATCCCAGATATCATAATGTGGAGTGGTTTTCCCTCGAGCTTTATTTCTGGAAAAGGGAAGCTTACTATAAACACCAAAGGAAACTCGCTGATTGTTTGCACGACATATATATCCATCTCCATCATTGCAACCCTTTTCAATAAATTACTACTCACTAATGCAGAATATAAATTCCCTTACCCATTCTTTACTGCCTTCTTCCAACTTTTCATAGTGTTGTGCTTTATAATTGTGTGGAATCTATTCAGAACAGCGTAAGTTATTATTAAAAAACAAAGATTGGGTATACGCTGAAACATAATGTAGCCAATATGTACCTATACCTTCATTGACCTGGGATTGGAATGTTGCTATTTGCATCGCACCTCTCAGCATTGCATACATGTGTGTTATTATCTTCAATCCTCTGTTCTTACAATATGTTGAAGTCACTACATATCAGTTTGCCCATTCACTATCTATTGCCTTTATGATCATTTTTTCGTATTATATGCTCAAACTTGAGACACCCAAACCAGTAAATTCAGCGTGTTTGATCGTTATGTTTGGAACTTGTATCGGTGCTATGGGTTATCTTAACTTCTCAATTGTTGGTGCATTTTACAGTATAGCATGGCCTATTGTATTGGTCGTCTATCGAATTTATTTAAAAAAGACACTTGGTGCTTTAAAGAGCGACATAGGGTAGGTTACTTGACAATACGTTGGCTGCAGTATTTTAATGTAAAAATTACAGATGTCTGGTCTACTATAATACTATTATGTCTATGGTAGTTTTAGCGCCCTTTGTTTTACTTTCAGGCGAATTGAAGGATATATTTTCAACAGTATGGTTTTGGGATGAAGTTGGATTTTGGTTACAGATGATATTGACGACCTTTACCGGGTTAATTGTTCAAATATCTATGCTGGTTTTCCTTGTATATACATCTCCGCTTAGCCTTACCGTGGCAAGTGTATCTAAGGTAAGTCTTATTTCTTATTTTTCTTTAGGTCTTGAGCTCACAGTGTTTGATTTAACAACAGACGTCGATCCAAACGTTAATTGTAGCTCTTGTATTTGGAAACCGTTTGAGCTTACTGGTAAATACAAATATTGAGACTTTTTTTTTTTTATTTAATTCATTTTGGTTTGTTTTCAGAATTTCGCGGGAATAGTTATTTCACTATCTGGATCGTGTTATTACACTTATTTAACTTTGAACGAAGCAAAAAAATATAATAATATGGTTTAAATAGCTAAAGAATGGACCATTTTGTCCACATTTTGCGAGAAGTCGGCGTCTTGTTGATTAGCGTTAAAGCCTGTTTGAATAGATCCACCAATGTAAATGTTCTGAATCATATGGTTTACGTGAATCAAAAACTTTTTGTTCTCCTCCAGTCCCATAAATAAATGATTTTTAAGAGATCTTAACAGTTTTTCTAATCGTGTCATTGAGCCATATGGCAATTTCATATCAATTTTACTAGTTGGAATATTAGAATGTGATGTTATGATTTGAAAATTGTCTTACTGCTCGTAGGATCTGTATTGGAATAAAAGGTCTTGGAATATTTGTAATACGTCAGGAGAAACACTTTGACATTGTGATACACTGTGAATACAAGCAAAAGGTAAACCTATGACAAAACTGTCAATATCCTATCTTTTCTGCTATTTATTTATTTACGGTATTGATTATTTGAGCTCCATCGATTACTGATATGAATGAATTGAAATTGAGATTTTTCAGCAAAAGTAGAAGAGTTGTATGGTGTTATGATAATGCCTATGAATGGCTCTATACCAGAAATCTCATCCCGAAATAAATCCTATATTAGAAACAGTTAGCATTCACAGAAATAATCATAATTCTATTTACCTGGTAAGAGCTTTGATTCTCTATATCTCTTATACTTGGTTCTGGGTCAAAAGTTGGATGAGAGTGATACCAACCGACAACTTGCAGACCCTTCTGTTCAAAGAGCTCACGTGCAGCCATTTCAGAAACAGGATCCATTTCACACTAAAAGCAAATATTTAGATCATTGTATAAAGTAGAAAAAAAAAAAAAAAAAGGGTCTTTACTTGTATGCCTGTACTTGCGCTTCTACAAGGGAAAACATATTCTACGAGAAGGACTTTTCTGCCTTCTTGATCATGGCTTATTCTTCCACCTAACAGACCAATGATTTCAGTGTACGCCAAATGTGAGTGGAACTCCATGACAAGCTATGCAATGTTTACATAAAATACAAGAAAAAGCTTAATCCTCTTACCAATACATCACTAGTAACATTTACAGTAAAAGGAGCGTGATACTGTTTAGGATAGTAAACAACAGGAATCAACCTAAATGGGTCATCGCTCATACCGTAGTCAATACGATTTTCGTCATAAAACGTTTCACGCTTATTTGCTGTTCTTTTAGGTCTTGATTTTCCATCTAAATTTATGATAAAGATTGGTACTTTTTAAGCCAACTTTTAAACCAGTTTACCTCCAGCAATGATATTTGTTTTAGGATGCGCTCCTTCCTGTTCATCGTCTTCGCTGTCGACATCAGCCCTGTCAAACAAAAAAAGAAATAAGAATCAAAACAAACAAATAAAGAGATGTGGGACAATACCAGTAATAGCCTGGGCCCTTCTTCCTCTTTTTTGGTTCACTAACAAAAAAAAAAAAAAAAAAAAAAAAAAGAAAGTAAATAAACTACTACTACTGCTGGGAGATATTGATATACCGATTTTCAGTAGATGAAGCCTCAGAGAATCTTCTACCTTTTCTTTTATTGGTAGAGGGAACACAATTAACATTAATGGCACCAATACTTTCTAAATAACCATGTATTCTACCAACAGCGTTAACATCACCGCAATCCTTTAAATTCTTTCTTCCAGCTGTTTTTGTCAAGTAGTTGGGCTTATTAATTTCCCAACAATGGAGAATATGATTTCTGATTCTCATATATCTTTCTGGTGTTTTTACAGGCTTTCCCATAAACCATTCACGGTTGGCAGATTTTTCATCTTCCGTAATTCCGTCAGGATTGACAACCTAGTATTATTGTCAATTTTTTTTTTTTTTTTTTTTTTTTTTTTTGTTTTTTTTTTTTGTTTTTGTTTGTATTACAGTCTCCTCCTGTTCTGGTGTTATTTGTTGTTGTTCACTAGACTCTTCTTTTGTAGGCGCATATACTTCCGGTAATGGCGTCATAGGAGCAGCGCTTGCATTTACTGGTGATTGAAAAAAAACAGTCGTTGGTGTTGTTGGTTCAAGGAGACTAGGTATTGGGATGAGATTGTTTTGAGTTGAAACTTCAGTATCTGAATCGTTTTCATTTTGCGCATCAGTACTTGAGCCTGAGTTATTCCTTTTAATACTATTGAGCTATGGAACAGTATGAATGACACGTTAAAAATAAAAATTGAATTCCTACCTCTTGAAGTTCTTTTTTCTGCCTAGCGCGGTTTTTACATTGAAGCGCGTTCCTAGTTTTGATATGCTCCGCTATCGTTTTCCATTTTCCATAGCCGTATAATTTCTACATTATAAATCAATTCACCCTCTTTTTGTATATGTGATATATTAGTTTAGCGTACCACACAATGAATCAATAGCTCATCTTCTTCTGCTGACCACCTTTTATTGTGCGATAAGAGAGTTTGAGATGATGAAACGGGCGAAACTCGTTTCTCTCCTGTTCACGAAAAGTGTTACACATACGTTCTTTTTTTTTTTTGACGTGAAATTTTACCTTGTAGATTTGATTCTGCTTCTGCTACAGAAGAGTTGGTGCGCATAAAAGTATTCTCCAAAGGAGCCTTACGCATATCTTTAACAACGTTTTCTACGGGGACACTCTCAAAGCCATAGCAATATTTTTCCTCTGCTATCAGTTGTTCTATGAGTTCATGAGACGAGTCCTCCATTCTTTTTTTTTTTGTTGTTGATTTTTGTATAAAAAAAGAAAGAAAAAGAAGAAGAGATAGATAGGCAAAAAAAAAAAAAAAAATAAAACTAAAATAACACAGCTGTATTGTTTACGGCGCAAGTTTTGAACAACAATAACAGTCAACAAACAAACTTTATATCATCAAAATCAAAGTTTCCAATGCTGCAATGTGCTGGCGGCGTGACTTTCATACGGCCTCGCCTTTCCTCATTTAGTTTATATTGGCTTAATGACTCACATATAGTACACACTGTGGTATAATCCTCTTTTATATATCCATATCTTATTATGCAGTCTTTCGAGGTCCAAACAGGAGCATTTGATAAATTAGATTGCAATATCAGTATATGCTTTTATACCCGTCAAATCATTCATAGTTTTTGAAAACACTGGCTAGCTTGACTGTCTTTGGATCGCTATATTTTTTTACGGTGATAATGGCATACTATTTTGCTATTAGTGGTCATTACACATGAAAATTAGGATCGCCCGGCGCAAATAATGAAGCCCAAGACATGATAAGCAGCCTCGTAACAGATCCACCAAAATTGGTAGAAAAGGAGAATCTCTTCTCGTAGTAAGCTTCTCTTTGAAAACCGCTTATGACCATTAAGAATAAAACACCCCAACAAAACATACTATGTACTGTGATTCAGTTTTTCAATTACTATACTTTAAATTTTTTGGATACTAGCATTAGTGCAGCCAATTTACAGAGATAGTTAGTCAACCTACTTGCTGCTATTCTTTTGTTTAAGATTTAAAAAGGTTCTTGGGATGTTGGTCTCATGACTGGTTTCAAGTGTTTGTTACTCAAACTCTAGTTATCAAAATAAAAGAGCAATTCCGGCCAGTTCATTCGTAAAAGAAAACCACTAACATGCTTTATTTTGTTAATTTTGAAGTAAGCCGCTCTGTTGCATAGTAGATCTCTTGGGCTCTCCAGCGCAATTTTCAACATGCTCCATTGCTTCGTGTTTGCTGACCGTAAATGTTTTGTGACAATCTTGACAATACCAAAAAGTAGGAATATTAGCAGGTATGCTATCAGCAGAAGGAGGAATAGATGAAGCACAAGAAGGCATGTCGATGCTATTATAATACATGTTTGATGTTACTTTTATCCCGGATCTGGCAACTATACACAGTTTAGGAGTTAGAGTTTTCGATCGTGAAACTTCACGGTGATATCATTTTACCTTCCTTTGGTTTCCATACTCGTGGAAGATTTTGATCAGTTCCAGAAGGCATGATGTATTTTGGATACTATTTACAGTTTTCATATCTAAAAAACAATGTGCTTTTTTCTTAAGAACAAAGTACTTACCATTGTTAATAATTCGGATGCTTTAGCTGCACGCAGTTCTGCAGAGATAGATGTGGCCATGAAACTGACAAGCTTTCCTATTCCAGAAATCAGGTCCCTTGTATTGTGTTTAATTCTCTCGAGATACTTACTGTTCAATGATTGTATTTGCTTTTCATATTCTTCATCGGGTTGCTTTGTCAGATCGTCTTTGTTTTCGTCAAGAATTTGCTTGATACTTAAGGGTAACTGATCCTTTACGGAAGCGCTCAAGATAGTCTCTTCTGGAGCATCGCTCATGGTCTTAAGAAAGCAGTTAATATCGTACAAGATCTCCTCATTGATGTATTACCTGTCTTGATCCTTGACTAAGACGCATATTTAGCAATCTGTCCCATTCATATCTAAGTTGATATGTCAAATAGATAATGTACTCAGCAACTTGAGTTGTTCTGAATTTGATCATAAAATAGGAGTCGACAACAATAACACTGCAGTCGGCATTCAAGTCAACTAAAGCATCATGTCAATTTTTTTTCTGCGGGCCATTCGTATGTACACTTACTAATTTTGCCAAAAAGCAGTAGCGTATGAATACCTAAATTAATGACATTAGTATGTCAGGACAAAAAATAAGCACCTTTTTATTTACCAGGAACTCGAGTGATGTTCACAAGAAATGGCTTATTTGTTTCAAGTAGCTGTAAATAACACAAAAGTTGATGATACAATGATTCCTCTACCATTTTATCGTCTAGCTAATATTGTTAGCGCCCCTAAAAGAACGTACAATATTTATGCCTTTACCTCTCCTCACATTTTTCTCTAACCCTTGCACCCAATCAGGGTGTGATGCTATAACGCTGCTCGGATGTATAGATAAAAAGCTCTTGCCTAAAATAAATGATCAGTATTATTTTCTTTGATTCCCTCTCGACTTACTAGATGTATGAAATACAATTTCATTGCTCTTCCTATAAGGGTTATGTTCGTCACCTATTGCTAGTTGCGGATATAAAGACGAGCACAGTATTAATTTCACTAGCTGTATTTCTTTTTCTGATAGAGTGTATGCGCGAGACTTTAAGTGCTTAATATTATTAGTGAGCATAAATTCAAGGTCGCGTATATTGGCCGTCTCGTAAGCTTCCTCTTCAACTATGTAGTAAACATATGAGTATAGGCCTAGATCGTCAAATCAAGCTTACAGTTATCGTTCTCCTCTTCTACAGCATCCATAGACAACACTCTTCTTCTTTTATTCACTCGTTCATCGTGCTTAAATCTTCTTAACTTATCGCGTACATCGGTTTTCATCTATACAAGTGTAAACAATATGGATTCGATATCTGAATATATCATACATACTTTGTCATCTGTTGTTTCTTCCTCGTCAAGAAATCTCAAGGATTCTAATAGTCCTGGCTGAAAATCATCAAGTACCTTTTCAAACTGACGTTTCATTTTCGCAATCTATATCATGATTTAGAATAAATATCTCTCAATCTATTTGTTTTTACTTCATATAATCTATGCTCTTCCACCAGATATTGTCTGCACCATACACGCGATGATTTTTTCTATCGCATCGTCAGATAAGTGCAGTGTTAATATAATTACACTTACTTTGTTTTCTTTAGCATCAATCCATTGTTGCCAAACATTTAGTATAGTAAAAGGATCGCCGTGTTCAGAGTCAAGTTCACTCTTGTTCTACAAAGTGGTATAAGATGAACTGCCCTATCTTTTTAACTTCCCTTACCTTCAAAAGCTCACGATTTGTATTGGGAGTAATTCTTTTAAATGGAGATTGTATACTCATACTAGCTGCTATAGTTAGAATGGGATCGATAATATTATTTACCTGTACATATGTTAGTATAATTGAATGTCAAAAACAATATAGGTTGCTTACAACACCCAGTATAAGCATTTTTCCTACTATCGCGTCGACTGGAAGCTTAGACAACACATGGCCTAAGCGTAACAATTCTTCGTCTTCATTGATAGCACCGAGGTTGTACAGAAAGTCCATAGATGCATTGATGAAATCTATTGATGGTGCCTGTTTTCACCCAATCAATGATTACGTTACATATAAGCTCAAAAGCTACTTACTTCAATATAGTCAAAAGACCTAGGATTTCCTAACTCTAAGGATTTGATTTGAAGCAAAAGAGGATCTAGTGTTTCTCTTTGAATCTCTGGAATAGAGAAATCGTGGAGGTGGTTAAACTCGTTTTCTGAATAGAATCGAAAACATTCACCAGGGCCGGTTCTACCAGCTCTTCCTGTTCGTTGTTTTGCACTCGCTTTAGAAATCCAAAATTCAGAAAGACGACTTAGCTTTGAATCTGGATCATGATTCATTTCTTTTACTTTTCCTGTATGCATTGCTAAGTAAATATGTCTATATGTATCCTTTGATTTTACCTGAGTCAATAATAAACCGAATTCCATCAATTGTAACACTTGTTTCAGCTCTATTCAATACTTTATGTATGAGCAACTTGTAAACATTTCATTATCTAGACTCACATGTTAGAACTAATAATGCATTTACGCACACCTTCAGGTGGAGTGTCAAACACTTTCTCTTGCTCTTCGACCGTGAGAGAAGAATGCAGCATCAAAATAATCCACTTTCTAAAATAAAATGTTAAAGGAAGTGAGATGCCAAAAGAGTTAACATACTTGGATTTCTGTGCATATTCTGTCAAGTACTCGGCTAATGAAGTGATCTAAACAGTTGCTTCTTAGACATTGTTTTTTATCAAGTGTGTTTTCATTACCTCTTGAATTCCAGACATAAAAATAAGAAGGTCGCCACGCTCATCTATTGACACTGACTGATCTATGTATTCCAAAACCTTGATATAGGGATCTTTTTATATATTAGAACAATGAGATGATAGCCGGTTCTTTAACTTTACCAGGTTTAACAGGCTGAGTCCTACTAGGAATAGATTTCTAAGGCGAGCAAAATATGAGAAGAATATATATGCGATACATAAAAAAAAAAAAAAACTACCTTGACAGTTTCCGATATTCTCTTTTTGTAAGCAGCAGGATCTACCACGTTTTTATCTTCTTCCTCTTGGGGCCAGTAATGAATTTTAACACTATACATTTTTCCAGGTATCTTGAAATAAAGTCAAAGTCTATTCAGGTCACTACTATTGATTTACTTACCACGAGCGTGGGTGCGTCAAAATATTGAGCAAAAAGTTCCGCGTTGATAGTAGCACTCATCAAAACCACATAAAGATCTTTTCTTTTTGCTAGTGTCTTTTTCAGTAACGCCAATAAAAAGTCCCCTACAACAAAGTGTCAGTATATTTTTTAAACAAATAATATTCAGCGTACCCATCATATGTCTTTCATGCACTTCGTCAACTACAATAACATCATACATTGAAAGCAAATTGTCTGCTGCATATTGTCGAAGCAACAGACCCTATACCCCATTGATTAAACATAGCTAAAAAAATTTATCAATCTTCTTTACCTCTGTTAAAAACAAGATTCGAGTGTTTGTCGTTTTAGTGCCCTCAAAACGAACTTGATATGCAATTTTTGACCCGTACTCATTTAAAGTCTCATAGCTTTATATAAAAGACGTCAATAAAGTCATTATCTTTGACGGAAAGGATTCAAACATATATACTGTTACCTGACACGTCTTGCAAGCGAGGAACAGGCAATTCGACGCGGTTGAGTACATGCAATTCTCTTGAAACCAGCATTCATCAATATCTGAGGAACTATACAGGCACATCAGGTTTTTTAATGGAAGGATAATATAGGGATCTGTCTTTTACCTTGTGTACTTTTACCGCAACCTGTATCACCAGCAATCAGTAGCACTCTATTCTGCTTTAATGTCTCTACAATTGCATTGGCATACGGTGTCACAGGCAAGTTGGCTCTAGTCTCTTCTATTTTCTTTTTCAATTTCTCTCTTTTCTTGTTTTGGAAGTCTTGGAACAAAATCAATGCGTGGCGAATCAATTCTCCTTCCTGACGTATCACCTTCATGCGATCAGAATGTGTATAGTCTCGGCTTTCTTTCTCTTCAGATATACTGTCTTTCAGTTTGTTGTAAAATGCTACTATTGTGTGAGCAATTACATGCTTAAACAAACTGTATTTTTTTTTTTTTACCTTCAAATTCATAATAAATAGGCGATCCTGTAGGTATAAGCCAAGCTGCTAGCCCTTGGTATTTACGAGAAAAAAACAAATCATCTGTTTCTGTCGACCAAGGTCTCCTCGAACTATGTCTATACGGTATGAACGTCTTTTCTTGTTTACTTGATTTGAGAAATTGCTGAGCTTCTTTGATCGCCTCTGCAAACTTGTTCCGATCAAAAATCTATAATCAATGAAAGGCTGAGTCTTGTTAAGCAAAATGGTGTAAAGCGATTTGAATTTATTACAATGTCTCTGAGATTCCAGCGTTTGTTTTTGAATGCTTCTTCGTTTCGTATTAGTCTGCCATCAACGTCGTATTTTTCTTCGGGAATGTACTCGCGTTTTCTCTTTGGGTGTTGAGATCTACTACTCATTATTGATGTAAAAGAGTTAATAGAGCTCGAATTCTACTTTATTGTTGTGTTATTTTTGATAAACGTAAGAAAAAGCTCAATTTTAATTTTTGGACAATAGCAAAATTGATTATTGGTAGTAAAAGTTGACCATTAAGAGTAAGAAAAAGGCTATCAAAAGACAAGGCTTGTAGCAAAACATTTTCTTTTTATACTATAATGTATTGTATTTCCAATCCAAACAAAGCTTTAGTACGTTCATTTGTTCTATGAGTTTGACTATTATCTTTGGAGGATTAATATATACATATAACGCTTATCGAAAATTTCAAGCGAGTACTGGGTTGTCGTTATATTTGGTTCAAGTTTAGATTAAAAGAGCTCAACAATTGTAATGCGATAATTTATGCAACTGCCCTTAAAGGTGTGATTATGCACCCCACAAAAGTGTATTCAACTGTCAAGATTCCAACAAAACATTTCTAATTATTCGTTCCGATTCTTCATAAAAACACACTTTAGAGAGTATAATATACTATGTTTTTCAAAAAATTACATAAGGGCATCCTGTTTCCAAAAGACTGTCAAAGGCGTGCTTAAATATTTTCAAGGCGAACTAAAAAGTGCCTCCAAATTTAATTTTACCATAGCAACCGTTGGTAATCCGGAGTCGTGACTGCTACGAGTTACCGGGTAAGCTAAATGCGTTCTTTTGGCTGAATCTAATGATAGAAGGAGGTGATATTGATAGCAAGAGGTACAGACAAATGTAGAATCCTTCTCTTTTTTGTACTTTGTACTTGGTGAGTGATCATTAAGTGAAGAATTTAATAGTGGATAGATGGATAATGGATGGATGAATGAACAAACGAACGAGAAAAATTTCACTATTAGATTTGGATCTTATATACATATAATGATGATGTGGAAAAGCATGCTGACGAGAGAATTCATAGGAAAATGGGTCGCCGTCCCGCTCGTTGTTATCGTTACTGTAAAAACAAGCCTTATCCTAAGTCCAGATACTGTCGTGGTGTCCCCGATGCCAAGCTCAGAATCTACGATTTAGGTCGTAAGAAGGCATCTGTTGACGACTTCCCTCTCTGTGTTCACTTGGTCTCCAACGAATACGAACAACTTTCTGCTGAAGCTCTTGAAGCTGGTCGTATCTGTGCTAACAAGTACATGTCCAAGACTTCTGGTAAGGACTCTTTCCACATGCGTATTCGTGTTCACCCCTATCACGTTACCCGTATCAACAAGATGTTGTCTTGTGCTGGTGCCGATAGATTGCAAACTGGTATGCGTGGTGCTTTTGGTAAGCCTAACGGTCTTGTTGCTCGTGTTAACATTGGTCAAATCATTTTCTCTGTCCGTACCAAGGATTCCAACAAGGCTGTTGTCATTGAAGCTTTGAGACGTTGCAAGTACAAGTTCCCTGGTCAACAAAAGATCATTGTTTCCAAGAAGTGGGGTTTCACTCCTCTTTCTCGTGAAGAATATGTTGAAGCTCGTGCTGCCGGTAAGCTTAGACCCGATGGTTGTTACGTTAAGTTCGTCCCTCAAAAGGGTCCCCTTGCTAACTACTTCAAGGCTGCCTCTGCTTAAATATAATAAAAAAAAACCATCATGTTTTTTTCCTTTTTATTTAGTGTAACGCATATTTAATTTATATTGCTTTTTTTATATTTCGAAATGTTTCTCCTTTTCTTTTCCTTTTTTTTTTTTTTTTTTCTTATAAAAATGGAAACAGAAGAGAGAAAGCCAAAGAGAATGCAAAGCATATTAACCCCAAGAGAAAAAGAATTAGAGAGATTAAAAAGTTTAGCTGTTGTATCAGTTTTAAACAAAAACTTTGAAGGCCATACATTGACAAGGCCAACTTCTTTATTAGTAAATATATCACCTTCTTCTTCTTTAACCACTTCAAATACCACAGCTACTACTACTACTACTACTACTACATATAATTCAAATACAAACCGCTTAAGATCAAATTCAACAAATGACAGTAAACATTTATAACACGCACGCATCATGTTGCCCCTTAACTCATTTACTGTTATTATTGTAGCACATCGAACACCTTCTGCGGAGAAGGAAATAGTTGAAGATCACCTCGTGACAAATTCGCCCGTGGACACCGAAAAAGAAGACCTTGAAAAACGGTTAAGTGAACTTGAAGCTCTATATACTCAATCAATGAACGACCTGAATATACTCAAAGAGCAAAACAACCAGCAGCGGGAACTTTTAGTTTTACAAGATAAACTTATTTCACAAATGGCAGTCGAATTGGAAGAGACCTCTTCAACTCAACAACAAACAGAACCTACCGTTGATATTGATGTATTAACTACAACACAGACACATGTTGCAAATGTGGTGCAAGAGCTTAATGAATTACGCGTCCTAAAACCAACATTTGAGTCTGGATTATCAACACTATTGACACAGTTACAAACGGATGATGAAAAACTGGACCACCTCGAGTCAATAGCTACTCAAGTACAAAAGACGAATACTGCGCAAACCGAATACATTGATACCAAAGTACAAATGCTTCTTACTCAAGTGTTGCACAAAAATGAAATGATCAATAAATTACAGCAAGAAAATGAACAGCAAGAGAAGCAAATACAAGCGCTGCTACTAAAGAGTAATACAAATTCAGCTCGTTCATCTCTGGTATCTGAAAACGCGCGAAATTCACTACGTTGGAAGGGAAACATGCTTCCTCCAGCATCACCACCACCCTCTTCACCTTTACCCCCTATTCCTACAGCGACAGAAAGTAGTACAACGAGATCTATCCTATCAGAATTGTCCAAGGGAATTCAATCTTCATCTGATATTGTCATTGAAGATGCATTTGATGAAGCAGCTTATTATAAAGAATTCACAGATCAGCTTCAACAACGACTTTCTACTTCAAAGGAAATTGATGAACTTAGAGTATGGGAACCTAGTGATTATGATGAAATACAAAAGAAAATTAACTCTGAAACTTGGTCCCTTGATGATGAACAACATAAAAATACAGCTTTCTGGAAAGGCATGAAAAAGAGATTAATAAAGTGATGAAACAACAAAAAAGATTATATGTCTTGTCATGTAATTATTACTAGTGTTATAAAGGAGAGAAAAAAAAAAGGGGGGGGGAAGAAGATCTCTCCTACATTGATTTTGTTATTTATGCAGGAATTATAGAAGTGTCTCTTTTTTTTCAATTAGGGTATTTAAAATAAAATATAAGCAGCTACAACACCAAAGAATGCAATGGCTCCTTGATTCATGGTCATTATAGATGCATTAGAAGTTTTGTTTGTAGTTGTTGTAGGTACAGCTGAAATAGAAGGTGCTAAGATGCTTGTAGGAGTAATTGGAGTATATGTAGATGCAATAGTGCTTGTCCAAGGTGCAATTGATCTATCATAGAGTATATTAAGTTTTCAATGTATTATTAGCGTGTTTAACTTACACATTGGCACCAGGCATAGAACACAAATTTGAAACAATACCTTCTTGTCTAGCATAACCTTCATCATTTGGACAATTGTTCCAACAAGTTAACTTCTCCTTATGCCACTATTATTTTTTAAGTATTAAAATATACAAGAAAAAAATAGGAGAACTTACTCTACACAAACAAGCATAATCTTCTCATATAAAAAGTTAGTGATGGTGTTACAAAACATGTAATATAGCTTTACCATGTTCTTGACAGGTCTTTATGTAATTATCCTCATTCTTCAAACACAATTCAAAACTTTTTTTCTATACAATTAGCTTTTTTGTTATTGTTAGAAAACAATTCACTTACGTGCTTTGAACAGCACAAGCAGAAATTGCAGTGGGAGTAGCAACATTTGATGTTACAGTACTGGCAGCAACAATAACAGGTGGAGCAGCAGACGATGAAGCAACCGTATTGTTCGTAGTTTGAGCTGAGGCACCAACAATAGCTACAAGTCCCAAAGCTATGTATTTCATTCTTTTTTTTTGTAAGAAAGAAAGAAAAAGAAGGCCAAATAATTTAAAGGTAGTTTAAATATATACAGGAGCAATATAATAATAGGGGGGGGGGCATTGTGATTTGATGCATTATAGATCTTCTATTTACATGCACAACTCAAAATACAGAAAAACGGACATTGTTTATTGTTTAAAAACACTACAATTTCGACTTCTTATTTGCCTTCTTTGCAGCTGATTCCTCTATTTTAAATAAAGCATTATTTAACCGCACTCAGATGAATCTTGTTTTATCTTTTACCTAAAAACTTCATGATGCTTTCCAAAGAATCGCTACTAGCCATACGTTCACCTAGAGCCGTCATTTCTGCTTGGTTGACAGCGATAAGTTGCTCACGGTCTACTCCCCTAATTAACTCCTTTGTCACTTTCATTGCTTCGGTTGAAAATTTGCTAGCATTGGCAGCAATTTCAAGCACTGATTCGCGTAATTTATCGCTAGGAATTAATCGACTAATAAGTCCACAGTCGACAAGTTCTTGAGCAGTGAATTGTCTGCCCAGCAACTATAACGTGTCACTTATGCTTCCCCCCTTTTATTGTCGTTATTTAACTTACCAACATTTCGTTTGCCTTAGATGGGCCCATGATTCTATTATTTGAAAAAAGGAGGCGATTATTTACTCTAGTTGACAATAATTATATATTGTATATATACCTGGGGAATAATACAGAGGAACATCCTTCAGCACAGAAGCCTATATATATATATAAATGTTAATGGATAGTGGTTCCAACCGCATATCATTGTACCTAGTTTCATAAAAGGTGTACCAAATGTTGCTTCAGGAACAGCATAAACGACGTCACATAATGCAAGTGTAGTCGTACCAAATCCAAGGCTAGGACCTATAAGCATTTTCCCAGTCAACTTTAATTTTCTAAATATGTAGAATTCCCTATTATTCATGAGTACCGTTCACAGCCGCTAATAAAAGCTTAGGAAACTTGATCATTTCTTCAACAAGATCACTAATTTAAACCTAGAATTTTAGAAAGCCATAGCAAAATGCCGAGGCTGTATTATTCGCTACTTACGCGGTTGTTTTTCTTCTACGTTCCATTTCTTCAAAAAGACCCTCATCCTCAAAGTTGGGTAAACCTAATTCTTGACCTGAAGAATAATATTTACCACGTCCCGTCAATACCACTACTTTGACCTTTTCCTCTTCTTTTGCCCATTTCATAGCGCTTAACCAATCCTATTTCACAAATACCTTTCAGCATAAAATCGTTCTTGTGTCTTTTATTATTACTCTATAGGATTGAGGAGAAAGCGCATTGTATCTCTTGGGTCTATTGTGAGCGATCTCAACTACTCCATTATCAAATAAAGTCACTTCAAGAGTTTCGTAATTAGGAACGGCTGACATGATAAATAAAAGAAAAGAAAAATACAAAATAATCTAAGGTCCTACCCCCCATTATATGTAGTATTCTTACTGACACGTGAAAACCCTAAATAACAGAATAATCGCAATTATACTGATTTCAAGGCAAAATAACCATATTGCATACATCAAGGAAAAAAAAAAACTGACTCTTATCTTGTTCTAAAGTAAATGCATGAAAGATAACATTTTTTTTATTATTGCTAAGCAACTGATTGCATAGCCACTCTTTAACGGTAACGACGGAGAGAAAGGGTGTTGCGACGCTTCCAGGTGGCACGACGGCCAGAACCCTTGGTGTTGTTGAAACGGTGACCCTTGCCATGACCACGAGACTTCTTACCGATGGCAGTAAGACCACGAGCTTCACGGTGCTTGTGAACGGGGTTGGCGATCCAGTTAATACGGGCATCACGACGGATAGCCTTGTGAGAGGGGTCGACGAGGATAACTTCGTAGTACTTGTAGGTAGCGTCTTGGTTGATCCAGTAGGAGTTCAAGACACGGAGGTTAGCGCACTTGCGACCAACACGTTCTTCAGCAGTGGAACGGAGGGAACGTTGATACTTGAGTTGAGAAACACCTTCGTTAACAGGCTTACCATAGGTAGCACCCTTGGGAACAGGTCTCTTACGGCCACCACGACGGACACGAATACGGTAGATGACAAAGCCTTGCTTGGCCTTGTAACCCAAACGACGAGCCTTATCGGGACGAGAAGGACGAGAAGCACGGTGGATAACGTTCAATTGTCTATTTGTTTAATGTTAGTTTCTTCCCTCTTTTTTAAGCTAGATCGATCTCACCTGTATTCCCAACAACGGACACGGAGTAAGAAACGAGAGACATCAGATTGCTTCTTTCTAGCAAGTTCTTCCAAATACTTGTAAGCACCCATTGTAAATCTGATAATGTACAAAAAAAAAAATTAGAATCTATATTTTCGAGATGTTGAAATTTTTTTTTTTTATAGTGCATCTATCAATCATATAGGTAGAAGATATCCATCCATCTATCATATATAATATCATCGATTCACTTTTTGTTTATAGGTTATGATCAATTACCTAGGAAAGGGAAAAAGGAAGGTTTACTTTGTTCAGTACGTTCCCCTTTTGGATGTACTCTTCATTTTGACAGCTACAAAGCGAAAATTAATATTATCCGGCCCGAACAAAAAAATCGACCTGATTTTTTTTTGACAGATCAGAGGAATCTATTGTACCTAGTCTAATAACTTTCTTACTTTTTGACACATAGTAAATTAATATTTACATTTTTGTTCGAAACACTTTTATAATTCATTTGTCCTAATAATATTCTTTTTAACAGTAAGGTTAACAGAAACCGGCTGCTTTTTTTTTTTTTTTAGTTTATATGGCAGTTGCTACGAGTATGTACATTTATAATAAACATTGTATTTTAGCCTCAAATTACCTCTCTGCTTCTTCTAGCTATTACTCCTTCTGTTATCGTTATGAGTTTTTGAAAGGACAGAGAGTAAAGATATTATCAAAAATGCCTTCCCTCTCTACAGTTTTTGCTTGAATAATAATCGTAATTTATGCCGCGTCTCTTTGAAAATGTATTACTATACATGAAGATAACAAAGAAAAAGGGTTATAGTTGCTCGACACCTGTCATAATGAAATTAAAGCACGCGCTCCTTTATTTAGTAATTTGTTGTCAAAAAAAAATAAAGACGTGATTTTCTATTTCTATATTTTCTTTCTCTCAAATATATACCAATGTATAGAAGAAGAAAAGTTATCAAAGAAGAGAAGCCAGAGATTCCTAACACAATTGAGGAATTTGGTTATACTATTAAAGATAACGACGAAATTAGAGGCACTCATAGTGGTAATTTTACTAAAATTCTTGAGATTTGTTCCCTTTTGAAAACTAAGATGGTATAACTCTAGATCAACCTTATGTTTTTGATTACTTGCCCAAAGATCGCCCTTATAACGAACTTCGTTATGAAAAATTCATTGGTATAGATTAGTTGAAGGAAAAAAACAAAAAGATTTATAAAGACATTTGATGTAGATTTAATTGGTGATGTAGTTGAAGACAGACTTGTTGCTGAACCTTACAATTACCAAAAAGTGATTATACCCCTTGGTGCAGATCCTGAAAAAGATGTTCATTCCTATATTTATATGACGTGAGTTTTTTACTCTTATTAGGTTGTTATAAAACCCTAACAGGTGAGATTAGCCCCAACGCTATGACGACAACAGATAAATTATTGGTGATGATTCCAGGAAACCATACCAGGTAACAGGCAACAATGATAAGGTTGACTTACTAGTGGCTGATAACTACATGCTAGAATTGGACAATGGAGTAGAAGAATTCTTTGTGACGAGAATTTAAAGGTAAAAATAAGAATAAAAGTGCTTGATATAGCTAACAAATAGAAACATTTAGAAAGGGTCTATGATGGAGATCACAGAATTTGTTAAAGAAAAAGGCTATGAAGCCATTATTTTGAACCCTAATGCAAACTTTTGGTATAATGGTCGTGCCCAAGTGACACCACAACTTCATACAGCTAGATTGACTGTTGTTCCAGGTAAGAATGAAAAGCTGTGCATATAAAGTTACTTGAAGTCAATGTTATTCTAGAAAATGATAGCCCCGAAAATCATTGTCAATATGTATTTCATAACATCATCAGGTAAAAACAACCCCCTTTCCTCTTTTTATCATACTCACTTATACATGCATCTAGAAATGTCAAAGCAGATAAAATAGCAGTAATTGCCATGGGCTGGGGTGGATATGGCTTTACACTTGCTTTAAACAATGAATGTAAGTAGAGTTTATTCTGTGCATACATTATCTGATATTGTTAGTATAGTTGATTTTATAAAGGAGCGCGTCAAAGCAGTCGCCATGTTAAATAGTGTTCATTCAAAGAACATGATTAATGAAGGCGGACCACGTTCTTTTATGTTTGATAATTGCGTTAATTGGGTATCTTCTGAAGTGAAGAAGGGCCAAACAGTACAAGACCTTCGATTTGGCTGTACCTGTATTTCTTCCGAAGTAGAAATTGCTGACTTCACTTTAACCGAAATGTTGGATGACTTTATGAAGTTTATCTTTATAAAAATGGGAGATATTGAAGTACCTGATGAAGAGGATGATGATGACGAAGACCTCAAATTATCCAAAGAAGAAATAGAAGAACACTTGGAAAATGTCACCGTTCTCGATAGCATGGACTGATCTTACCTTTTACAGTAATTATTAAAATGTGTCAATATCATTCTTTTTGATGACTCTCTCTTTCTCTTTTTTATTTTCGAAGCACAACAAAACATTCTCATTTCAAACGTGTATCACTTTATTTGATTGGAGGAACTTACGTGTGTTATGCATCATTATTTATTTATACCGTGATCATCGTTTCTTTATCATCCGTAGCACTTTTTTTTTTATTATTTATCTGTAGCCATGGTTATAAAATGAAAAGAGATGATATGAGAAAGCAAGAAAGAAGAAAATTAGTCATGCAGTACATTGCATTGCATTCTAACAAAAAAGCTTTCAAAATTATGATATATTCACAAGGTCATGAACAAATTTAAAAATAACTTTATATAAACAAAAAGACACGAATTTGATAATATGGAAACAATCATAAGGGGTTAAAATAAACCAATAATGATTTGTTTGGGGGATGAGAGGCGTAAATAAGGAGAAGATCAAAATATGCACGTTTACAAATTTGGATAAAAAAACTAATTTACTTTAAGGAACGGTAACCCCGTTAAAATCACTCTCTTAATAATACTCTAAATGCAGGTAAAAAAAAAAAAGTCAACTGCCTTCTTGTATAAACAAGTAAACAAAAGATAATCAAGCATTAAAAAGCAGCCACACTATATATAATGCTACTCTCTTTTCCTAACCTTTTTTCTTTTCTTTTCTTTCTCTTATCAACTTTTATAAAATAGTAAGCTTTCTCCTTCTCATTCTATTTATTGTATAGTTAACATTTTTTTTTATCATAGTGGAAGGCTTATATCACAATAATAGCAATAGCTTATACTCTTCACATCAAGAACAGCAACAATTACCTTATACATTGCCGCCAACAGATCATAGTACTTACTCACATTATGATATTCAATTTCGCCCCAATAATCATAACAGTAACGCATTCTCAGATACTAAGCCATATCATTCACAATATGGAAATCATGAGCAAGAATCTTGTGCCATCAGCCTTCCTCCTTCATCCGAATCATGGTCTCCTTCTACTTGGCATCCAGTTCCTTTGGGTCATAACAGTAGTATAAGAAGGAACAGTACTCCATCTAACAACAAGCAGCAGCAGCGTCGTGTATCTTCGTCTGTTTCAAAACCTAAATTGACAACTACTGTTTGGGAAGATGAAGGCACTTTATGCTACCAAGTAGATGCCAAAGGTGTCTGTGTCGCACGCAGACAAGGTAAGACTCTCTTGTGTATTGTTGCAATTTTTTAATATTTCTAAATTTGATAGACAATGATATGATTAATGGTACAAAGCTTTTAAACGTTGTTGGTATGTCTCGAGGCAAGCGTGATGGCATCTTAAAGAACGAAAGAGGCCGTGTCGTTGTAAAAGTAGGCGCTATGCATTTAAAAGGTGTCTGGTAAATATGAATAGGATAAAACTGTCGTTGTTACTGTCGTTTAACCCTTTCTTACAGGATTACGTTTTCTCGTGCTAAAGACTTGGCCGCCAAGTTTAAAATTATAGACTTCTTGTATCCACTTTTTGTAGAAGACCCATCACTTTTCTTGACTGTACCTCCCTTAGCAAGTAACCCACAAAGTTTGCCTGCTAGTACACATGCGTTACCTATGATGTCAGTTCCAAGAAATTATTACTATACAAGTAGCAGCAATAGCAGTAACAGCAGTAGCTATGGATCTTTTCATAACAATAGTAGCATGCAACCATCATGGGAAAAAAATCCTTACCAGTCACTTCCTAGTATCACAAATCAACAAGATCACTGTAAATTGTTATTTGTTTTGATAATACAATTCCACATTTAACCATGCTTTTATATTTTAGTGTTTCTTCGATCAACAGGCCATCAACAGCATACAAATGGCAGCTGTAGTCCTATCACAAATGATATTCTCTCTACTCATCACCCTAATAGTGACATGTATGATCTTTACCATTTCTCACCAAAGAATTACTTGGCTGATACCTTTTTTCCTCATAGCAGCAGAGTATCTTATGCAAATTCGTACTCTATGTACAATTCAAACGAGCATCCTTTTTCTTCTTCTTCCACCTCTTCTTACAGTCCATATGTTCAACAACGTAAGTTAAGCTATTCTATTACGACAACTCATATCAAAGAAGAGCCCAAAGAAGAACATCATGTTGATGAAAGACGTCATAGTATTCAATTTCCTAGTAGTCCTCCACCTGAAACGATTAATAAAACACCCTTGAAAATTGGTTTCTCTAGTCCTTCTTCTTCAACAAGTTGGACTGAACTACAACCCTTGGATACCCAAAGTAAGTCGTCATTCTTATCTTCAATCTGAAAGCTTATTTTTATTTGTCATAGCTTCTTCACCTGACCATATTCATTCAGAGATGATAGCTGGTCGTCATCAACCTGAAAAGAAGGGCAAAAAAAGAAGCTCTAAGCATGATTCACCACCTATCCGTAATAATACCAAAAGAGTCAAAGTTATCAAAAATGAATAATAATTATAACCCCCCACCATTCAATATTTAATGCTATCTATTTCAACTCTATAATATTCATTTCTTTTTTTAGCATAGTTATCATTTACTTCAATTTGACAAAATAAAATATATATTTATATGTATGTAATAAGAAAAAAAGTGGCGCAAGACTTCATTTTAGGAAACTTCAAAATTGTCAAAGCTTTCAATACAAGTGCTGCAAAGCGAAGCACATAAATGGATGTCAAACAATCGTTCTTTTTTTTTTTTTAGAGCTCGGTGCACCCCTTACAGCTTCTAAATTTGACATAGCTTTGCAAATCTATTTACACTTGACTTATCACTTCTCCTAATATATAATGACACAGCCTCTCACTCAGCCTATATGTAAAGAAAGAAACACTAGCTCAAAAAAAAAGTTTCTGTAAACAATGATTTATAAGCGCTGATTAAACTGTATAATGTAAGCAGAATTGGCTATACCGCGTTTTTACGTATAAACCGTTATGTAATGGCTACACAAGTATTTATAGGATTTGGAGGCGAAGAAGAAAAGCTAATATCTATAATAATACATGGCTGACAAAAGAAGTACACATAGCCACTGAAGCCATTGCGTACTACATTACATTCTGTAACACTAGGTAATTATAAATGAAGTATGCGCTTGAGGTTTGTTCTATATATGCGATTAGTACACCCAGAGACCAAAACCGCAGCAGAACTACCAGCGTTTTTTTATTAAACAAGATCAGTTCACAGTATATTACATGTAAAGTTGTTGAAAAGAACACGCGCCAAATAGTGCTCTAGCTGTCTGTTGTGTGCATTCTGCAAAATCCGTTCTTTTATTCATGTGCGTAGTAGTGCAAAGTGCGATGGTAGATAGTAAGCTTTTGAAGAGCGTGAAAAGGCGAATCGACAACCGAGACACTTGTTCTGTGCGTTCATATTATTATCAGAAATGAGCAAAACATTCAAGCATATAATTTGGCAAAGATATGTTCAAACTTATTTTTTTTGAGAATGTGATGCCTCAACATGTTGCCACTCTTATTGTATTGATGAACCCATAGGAAGTCTACTATTTATGTAAGTTCCTATGGGTGCAGGGCAATCCTTATTGCTGTACAGGCAATAATCTTATGAATTACCTGAAGAAGAACCTTAGTAGTAACTCTGTTCTAATACAGTTATTTTATAGGGATCACAAGTGTGAAAAACATGCTTCTGCGCAACCAATCCAACAGAGGAGCGCATAGAAACAGCTTATTACATTGATTGGCCCATAAGATCAACACAGCCTTCTTTGCTTCTAGATAGAAAAAGTGGTGGCGTTATATTGGATTTTTTTTTTTTTTCGGGGATGGAGAAATACAGAGGAGGCGTTTTGTGAGTGGCGCTCCCAAGTTCCCGCTTTTAGAACTAAAACAATTTAAAAGCCACATGTGTAATAGTAATAATAATAATAATAATCAGCACGCGACTAAAAATAAATCCTTTGAGCCAAAAAAAAAAAAAAAAAATTAAAAATAAAACAAAAAAAAAGTCCTTTTTTCCTATTTTTCTTTTTTCTTCTTTTTTTTTTTTTTTTTTTTTTTTAGTACATGATATACAAGTAGCCTTATGTCAGTAAAGCAAAAGCAGCAAAAGGAACCATTCATTTGGACACCAAACAATAATTCAGACCCTTCTTTCATAAACAAAAGTTTACCTACACCTGAGCAAGAATCAGTAACAGCAAGGCCATACGTTTGTCATCAATGTAATCAAGCGTTTAGTAGAACTCATAACTTGAAATCACATTTAACGACTCATTCCTCCGAGAAACCTTTTCAGGTAGAGAGATAATGACTAGGATAATTATTATATTAAAACTAAACATGATATAAAACAGTGCCCTACATGCTTTCAATATTTTAGGCGTCAACATGATCTTAAACGTCATCAGAAATTACATACAGGTGAAAGACCTTTCAAATGTGATAAATGTTTTCGGTCTTTTGCAAGACTGGATGCTCTCACTCGCCATCAAAGGTCAGATGGTGGTACAGCTTGTAACAGTGTACACAATAAAAGAACCGAACAACGTTTAACAGCAGCAATAGAAACAAAACAACAGCAAGAAAATGAACATAGCAGTAGGCCCCTTATTCCCCAAATTAGTATTCCAAATCCTGCTTCTAAACCTTACCCTATTACATCGTCATCTCCTCTTCCGCTTTCTACTACTACTACTACTACTACTACTACTACATTATCACCTAATCAACAACCTTTAACAGCTTCACCTACTTCTATGGATTCTAAACAGCCAATATTCTTACCGCCTTTATTTCAAAACCCCCCTCCTTTTCGATCATGGTCATATCCTAATCATTTTACATCATCCTCTCCTTCTTCTCCAAATAATATTACATTGCCTTCTCTACCAAATCATACATCTTTCTTACAAGAAAAAATAAGAAGCCTAGAACTTGAAAATGCCTCACTAAAGCAACAAGTCGAAACTATGTCAACTATAAAAGCACACGTACATGATCTTGAAGTAGAGGTAAGATATCTCTTTCTTTTTTTATCACTGGCTTACTAAACTTTTCAACTATAGAACAATTTATTAAAGTCATTAATTCAAGAAAGAAATGATTATAAAAAAATAAAAGACGAACAAGAAGATGATGAACAAGAAGTGAAAAGGCTACGAACAAATTGAATAAAATTATTATACTTTTTATGCTTTATTTTAAATTGGACTGTAACCATCATTGGATGAATCAATCTTCATACAACCTCGTAATAAAATATATCCAGCAAGTGTAAATGCAGTAAAAGCACAACCAATCATAATCATGCCTGGTCCTTGAGTAGCTATTAAATGAGGATAAGCCAAATTAAGCTGTGTGATAGCGGATTGATACATCACAGAGGATAGCACCAATAATAAGAGGGCTAAAATACATGATCCCATTGCCAAGAATCCTCTCGTATAATATTCGTCTTGATATCGGTGGGGTGCCGCTACTCGAATTAAACTGAACAATAATAAAGCTGCCGAACATAATAAGCAGAGAACGGCTGCTGGAAATATTTTGGGATCATGAGGTGGATTAGGACCCGCTCCAGGATTGAGATCAGTATCTTGAGTTATTTCATCTAAAAATAATCGAGGGTAACTCTCATTAAGTTGATTAACAATAGAAACATCTAAAAAAAAAAAAAAGAAGTGTGAGAATACTATTATAACATGGAGCTTTACATTTATATACCGAATGGGACAACCATAATACTACGATCTTGTTGGCAGTTTAATGTAACTTCTTCAATACAATAGCCTTGCCAACCATAATATACAGAAACAGATTGACCACTTGTAGGTGGTGTTGCATCAGTAACCTTTAAGAAATAAAGACCTTGAGCACTGTTCCTTAAACAACCAACCAAACATAAAACAGTCAGTACAAAGCCAATCACAGACAGCACTAGTCCAAGCACATTGGAGACTTCAGATCCTAAGCGAAATCGTTTCTTCATATTTTACTGTCAAACCACAAAAAAAAAAAAAAAAAAAGAGTTATTTATGGAAACGTATTTTAATCCATGCTGGTTTCTTTTTTTTGCGTTCAATATAAAATACAGTGCTCACGGCTTCAAATATGCGTCCAAAAAAAAAAAAATTTATTTTCTAATTTTCTATTAATAGAGAGATGTTCTTCCCGTATCTAATATATACAAATAGCCTTATTCAGTCTTCTTCTTTCTCTGATGAACTGTGGTAGTAGGAGGTTCAATCCAGGTACGGGTAATGAACTTGAGTACTTCATCAATAACAAGCACAGGAGCTGAGATCCATAGAACTGCAATCCATTCATCCACGTTGAGAGGAATAATCGCAAACAACTTTGTAAAGAAAGGAACATACAAAATCATAAAGTGCAAAACCATGGATAAAGCAATAGATAAAACGAGATAAGGATTGCTCCATAAGGGCAAAGTCAATAAAGATTCGTTTTCACTCAAACTAATACAATGTTAGTATCTTAAAGATGAATATCATCTTGACTTTTTACCTATTCATAGCGTTGAACATTTCAATAACGACCAAAATGGATAAACTCATTGTAGTGGCCTTCATAGCAAAAGTATTGGAAAACATCTCGCAACCAATTTCAGGGAACAAGTCAGAGCAGCTGTGGAAGTGAGATAATTGATAGTATGAAATTTGAGGGCCACCAGTGTAAAACATAAACCACCAAACATAGCCAAATACAGTAGCAACACCAACATAGGTACCGATAATCATATATCTAAAGAACAACCAACCACCAACAAGAGGGTCCTTAGAACTACGAGGGGGACGTCTCATAATATCGTGGTCAGGAGGATTGAAGCCAAGAGCAGTAGCAGGAAGACCATCAGTAACCAAATTGACCCAAAGAAGTTGAACTGGAATCAATGCTTCAGGCAAACCCAAAAGAACAGTCAAGAAAATAGACACAACTTCACCAATGTTAGAAGAAATCAAATAACGAATAAATTGCTTAGTATTGTTGTAAATACTACGTCCTTCTTCAACAGCCTTTTCAATAGTGGCAAAGTTATCATCGGCCAATACCATGTCAGCAGCATGCTTAGCAACATCAGTACCTGTACCCATAGCAATACCAATATCGGCCTTCTTCAATGCTGGTGCATCGTTTACACCGTCACCGGTCATAGCAACAATCTCGCCATTAGACTTGAGTAAATCAACCAACATTTGCTTATGAGCAGGCTCAGTACGTGTGAACAAATTAGCTCTCTTAATCGCTTCCAATTTCTCGCTTTCAGAAAGTGCATCAAATTCACGTCCTGTGTAACTTTTGCCTGTCAAATCTTCATCTGCATCGAACACACCAATTTGGCGACAAATAGCCTCGGCTGTATTCTTGTTATCACCTGTAATCACAATCACACGAATACCAGCTGTTTTACATTCAGCAATCGAATCAGCAACTTCAGGACGAGGAGGATCCATCATACCAACCAAACCAATAAATGTCATATTGCTTTCGTATTGTGCAAATTGTGTTTGGTCACGCAAGTTCAATTGACGGGGATCGACATTTTCAACTTTAGCTAAACCAATACAACGAAGTGCCATACCTTGACCATATTCAAGAACCTTGTTGTACAAGACTTCACGGATTGCTGGAGTCATAGGTACTGGACCAGAAGTTTCAGACAAACGAACAAACGAACAGCGTTCAATAATGCCTTCAGGGGCGCCCTTCACTAATAAAGTAGAGTTGTTGACCAAAACAGACATAGATTTACGATCACGAGTGAATTCTAAAGTGGCATTACGTTCAAAGGTGTTTCTATAATAATCGTTGCAAGCTGTACAGCGTTGTGCCTTAGTGAGTTGATCCAATTTGCTGTTGAATTGAGGATTGGAAGTACCCAACTTTTCAACAAGTACTTGAAGTGCAGCTTCAGTGGGTTCACCAATGTTGGCATAGGTGTCATTGGAGTCAGAATACGTAATACGAGCATCGTTACAGAGAGAAGAAACAAGAGCCACATCTTGAAGAACAGAATTGTCTGTGACAGCAACTTGACGATGGTTGCTGTTCATGAATTTAACATCGCCTACAGGTTCGTAGTTACTACCCTCTACCATAATTTCATCCAAATCACCGTTATGGTTGGCAATGACGGCAACTCTAGAAACACACATTTGATTCGTTGTCAAGGTACCTGTTTTATCAGAACAAATGACACTTGTGCAACCCAAGGTTTCGACACTAGGTAAACTACGGACAATAGCACCTCTTTTAGCCATTTTCTTTGTACCCAAAGCAAGACAAGCAGTAATTACAGCGGCTAGACCTTCAGGGATAGCAGCTACAGCCAAGGCAACAGCGATCTTGAAATAATACACAGCACCGCCTAACCAGCCCTTGTGAGAGGGATGGTTAAAGTTACGAATATTCACCAACCAGACCAAGATACAAATGATTGTGATCACTTTAGCAAGCATATCACCAAAATCGTCCAATTTACGCTTGAGAGGTGTCTTTTCAGAAATTTGAGAAGTGATAGAAGTATGAATGTCACCAATAGCCGTTGAAGAACCTGTCTTGACAACAACAGCAGTGGCTTTACCAATAGCACAAGTTGTGCCGGAAAAGAGCATGTTGGATTGATCTTGCTTAACGGCGTCCATATCGTTGATAGGATCCAGTTGTTTTTCAACACTTACAGACTCACCGGTTAACAAGGCTTGATCGACACGAAAGACACTAGAATGGATAGCGAGAAGACGTGCATCTGCGGGGATTTTGTCACCCACAGCGACATGGATGATGTCGCCCGGGACAAGTTCTTCAGCACGTACTTTTTGCAAGTTGCCGCCATCGCGAACGACTTTGGCTTCATCGGGACTGTATTCACGTAATGCATCAATGGCTTTTTCGGCACTTGATTCTTGAAGTACACCAACTGTGGCGTTGGCAATAAGGATAATGAGAATGACAATGGGTTCAACAAATGCAGTTGAAGTGTCTTCATCTTCAAAGATGGCTAATACAAAAGACACAACAGCAGCACCAAGTAAGATTAAAACTAACTGATCTTGGAATTGCTCCAAGATCAGTTTGTAAAGTGGAGTTGATTCTTCTTCAGGAAGTTCTGATTTACATAAGAGTAAGTGTTAATATAAGTTTGCTACCCCTCTTTTGTACTCATTATTACCATTTTTTCCATATTTTTTTTGTAATTCCTTTACAGTATCAGTACTAAGACCTTTCAAATGATCTACGTTGAGTTGTTTACACACCTCTTCAGGTGTTTTTGTAAACGAGTAGTCCATCTTCTTTCAATTAGGAGGCGCTTGGTATACAAAGGAAAAATATGGAAGTCAAGGCAATTTATAATTCTAATTTTGACTCTCCGCGACGATGTCCATTGAACGTCAATTGTCAATTGGTCCATTTTTTAGAAAAAGACTTTATTGGTCGAAAAAAGTGCTACTAGTAACTGCGAGGATTAGTAATTGAGCAGCAAAAAAAAAAAAGGCTTTTTGAAGGCGTCAGGGATTAAATCAAGGCGAGTAATAATGTAACGTAAGGAATTCGTTATCAGGCGTCATCAAGATTACTATGCCCATTCTGCATCCGTTATTTTCGACCCGGCCAAGTTATTTATTCGTTTGTACCTTAAATTATTTGTAAATCTATTTCCTGCTCTCAAGAAAGACGAGCAATTGTATCAAAAAGCATATATTGAGCTATAACCATGTAGTAGATAGTTAACCCAATTTTAACCTCGCCAAAAGACTCTTGAATTATAGATGTCACAGTAGTGTCATAGGCGAAGTACGCGAGAAAAAAAAAAATCTTTTTTCTTCTTCTAATAAACAGTTTTTATAAAACAAAATAATGGACGGTTTCAACAACACATTTAATGTGACAATGCAAGCATTTCAACTCATTGGCCAAGTGTACAACTTTTGCTATATTAATCTTCAAAAATCCAATATACCCATACCACCATTAGAACAAGTTTTGTCCACTAGTCGAAGCATTTTAACCTACATCATGTCAAATTCACCAGGATACATTCAGCAACTATATAAAACAATGTCACAAATCGCTATCCAGTCCAATATGGTGGGCATATTTTTGACACTTTTGGTTCTATACATTGTGTATTGCCTTTTGTTGGCAACTATGCGTTGGATGTACCGACTCGTCTATGGCTTTGTTAAATTCAGTTTGATTGTACTTTCGATATTTGGAATCGCTTATTTTGCGCACCTTCAATGGTTAAATAATAATATTACACCCACAGATAATGACGGTATAACAAGATCACAAAAGGTCATCCCATAAAATAAAAATATTATCTTCCGTGACAACTAGTAAACAAAGACGTGTTTCAATGCTTGCAGTAAGATCTGTCGAGTTTATTAGTACTACATTGAGAATTACAGCGAACTTCCTTGAGTGTATTTTCAGTGGAGCATGAATAACGTTTTTTTTTTTTTTAGCGTCGTACTAGAGAGTGCTCTAACACTGAATAGAAGTTATATGGCAAAGCAAAATTTAAACGTGTTCTTCTGACATAATTTATTTTATTCAAATGTAGATTACAGTCAAGTGTATTAATAGAGCTTTTCAAATTTTATCTTCATCTTTTCATGTAATACGACCATACCAAATCCAATGCCTCCTTTTAGAGCCCTTTCTTTGTGTGGAGAGTCTTCGGGGAGTGACCATTTGTACTTTCGCACTATAACATAGCAAATTAGAAAGCATGATAATTTCTATTTTTAATACACTAACATAACATGGAAAGAACAACACGCTGTTCAGCTAAACTAAAGTTCATACCTAAAAAAAAAAAAAAAAAAAAAAAAAATTTTTTAATGTCCTGGTTGATCTGTAACGGATACATGTTTTATTTACCAATACATTGGCGTTGACCATGGCTAAAGGGAACCCAGGTAATGCCTTCATGCTGTTCTGCCTCTCCGCCAGGTTGGAATCTTTCGGGGTCAAATCGATATGGATCTTTCCAAATTTTTGGATCGTGGTGAAGACTATAGATATCAATTGCCCATTCCGCTCCCTTTGGAATAAAATTTCCCACTAATTGCATGTCATCTTGAACTATACGTGCGGTTGTATTGTAAACCGGAGGGTGTCTTCTTAATGTCTAACAAAACAGAATGTTTAGCCTTCATGGTATATTTTTCTTCTTATCTTTTTACCTCTTTTATAATCATATTAATGTATGAAAGTTCTTTTGTTTGAGCAACTGTAGGTAAAATATCTTCGGCTTCATCGCCAAGGACACGTATAGCCTCTTGTCTTGCCTTTTCTTGTATATCCTATTTATTTATCACGCATGAATGCTTACTTTTATGGCAATCGGTATGTAATAATGAAAGTCTTACAGGATTTTTAGCTAATTCGTATAAAGCAAAACCTAGCGTATTTGCAGTGGTATCATGACCCGCGAGAAAGAAAATGCACAGATTGCTCTATAAATAAATAGTTTAATAGTATGTATCAAATGTGTACTCTTGTATACTACATGAAGTTCTTCGTTTGATAAGCCTTCCCCTTGTTCTGCGCTTTCGATCATCAATGTAACCAAGTCTTTTTCTCCATCTTCAGCTTTGTTATTTTTATTTTCTTTCACCATTTTTCTTTTTTGCTCAATAATATCGTCGATATTGTCAATGAACTCAGTAAGCATGCCATGAAGTTGTTTTCTTTTCTTAAACCACCCAACATATTTAGTATCGAAACCGGGAAAGATAATAAACGCGGGTTGGACTAACCCTTCTTTAATTGCATCGTAGTATGTCACCCATTTGCTGTTTTTGTCACCTAAAGCATTAAAATCAAAGTCTTTACCAAAAGTGTCAGTGACAGGCAAGATAGTATTTATACAAGTTTACCAAAGCCA
Organism: Mucor indicus B7402; assembly: GCA_000697295.1. Taxonomy (NCBI): domain Eukaryota; kingdom Fungi; phylum Mucoromycota; class Mucoromycetes; order Mucorales; family Mucoraceae; genus Mucor; species Mucor indicus. Next base: position 38,825 of record JNEK01002839.1, read on the forward strand.
GCAATTCCGATAGCATCCAAAGTCCATCTCTCGAATAATTCAAACACATCAATTTCGTTGAGGCCGTCCTTTTCCATGGCTTTAAACATCTTTATGGTAAGGTCACCAAAAGTTTTTACGGGCATAGAGCGTTGGAAAGCAGGATTCGCGATCTACCAAGAAAAAAGTTAAAAGGAGTCACCACCTAGTGGTAGTAATAAGATGAAAACCTTTTTATGCTTTCTCCAGATTGGTCCACTTTGCAATAAGATGTTAGGGCCGCCAATATATCTATCAAGAAGTGTTCCTTTTGGCGCTAGTGTTGGTCTCTTTGGGAATACATGCTCTAATAGTGAAAAGATATGAGTTATCTTTTTCGACTACAGGTTAAAAGTATATAGATGTACCTGGTTTGAATAGAAGTTGCTTCAATGCAATAGGATTTGCGACCAAGACAGTCCAGCTCATCACGGTTGGTCGCTAAAATAAAATTGTAGTGTTAACCATCTTTTTTGTTTGTTTATTTGTTTACATTTACCATGTAAATTCCATTTGAGCCTTGTTCAAGCAAAGGCATAACAATTGCTTTTGAATAATCTTCAAATAGTTTATTTCCTAAAGCGTTCTTATAATAATAAAAGGGGTTTAAATAAGGTAAGTGTCTGAATTGCTTAGGTGCTTTAAAGAGCTTTTGGTATAAAGAGTAAAGCACAGTTAAGGTAACTGCTGTACTAAGAGAAATAACACCCGTTCTTTTGGATATACGATGTAACATAAGACGATAAATGTCACTCATCGTTTTGGAAGTTTGATGAACCAAGTTTGTTATTGCTACTTCCATTCTTATAATTAATAGAAAGAAATAAAGAGAAAAAAAAAATAGTCGATTAAATAGCTCTTGTTGATAAATCTAGAGTTTATCGAGGATCAAAGTTTATTATAATGCGATTCTGTCATTGAATGTAGTAGGACAAATAGAGATCGAATGGAGGGGATTGGCGGCTATTCAGATGTTAAAAGGGCGCCGAAGGTTATTCCGCGCAAGGATTACGTTTATTTCTTTCTTAAGAAAAATGTGTGTCGATTCAACGTTTAAATGGAGCACCCCACAACATCCTTTTTTTTTGATATCTGCTATACTCTTTTCTTCCTTTGACATAATACTTCTTTTTGTCAAGCATAGGAAGTTTGTGAAATATAAGTTATTAGATACTTCCCTTTAACCAAAATTATTACTCAATTGAATCTCGCTCGGGATAATGTAATCATGTCCGGGAGCAACTTCCAGAGCTGCTACTCTGGATGGTGTAAAGGCACGTGATGCTCCTTTAGCTCTTAAAAAAGTAGGAGATCGCTGTCATTACTGAAAGGATGCGTAATAGATATGCGAATAACTAATAGAGGGGCTTGAATTTGCCTACCCTCAATCATTTGTCGGTTTAGTACCATCAGTTGTTATATTTCTTTATACTTTATACTAGCACTCAGTGACTTTTTAAATAAAAAGATATTATTAATTCAAACAAACTGCTATTCAGGGTCGGTTTCTTTATTTGTAATATGTAAACGGTATGAAATTCACCTTGTGAGTGACGTTATTCTACCTATCATTTTTTTTGCCTGCTTCTATGAAAAACCTATATTTGTTACCTTAATGACATAAGATAGTACATACAATCAAAAGAATATGAATAAATATAAGAGGTGTATTTTTCTTTCTTGTAGTATGAATGAAATTATATTGTGTGTGCATTTGTAGTGTATATCGTATTTATATTGCAGGATAATCAATTATTGTATATTTACGGTGCTTCTTAGTCTATGTCAATTTCCAATTTTAGTCATTATGTAACAAAAATATAAACATTTCTTTAATTGTGTAGATCTATAAATATGCAACCTTATGCTGAAATTGTTATTAAGCAACTTTTTCTTCCATTTACTATATACTCGAATGACAGCATTACTAGAAATTGTAGATATTGATATTCTCACTCCTAAAAGCTTACCAAACATTGGTGTCTACAAGATTCTTTTACATATCGTTCAATTTGTACTTGCGTTTATTGTTTTATGTTTATCAGCAACTGTTATATCTTCAGAGAGGGCCTATTATGTAAGTAAAATGACAACACGTATAATACGTATAACTCAATTCGTTATACATTAGGGTGCAAGTCAGTCTGCTGTTAATTTCTCTTTAGTAATCTCTTTACTCAGTATATTCATTTTGGTTCCAATGATAATAATACCCTGGGCAAAGCTAAATGCTATTTTTCCTACGAGACTCAGAGAAGGCTTTTTTCTAAAATCGCGACCCAATCTTGTATTTAACGTCTTTTTAACCATTTGCTGGTTCAGTGCTATGGTCGCTGTTGCAGTGCATTCGAACAATGATGCTAACTGTTCTTTGGATTCAGAGTTAGAAAAGAAAGATTCAAACTATGTCAAGAGTTGGTTAAATCAGGTAAAACAAAAATAAATGCCATATTTGTAATACTGATGAGTACGGATTTAGTGTAACTGTGCAAAAGCCGCTGCTGCCTTTTGTGTCTTTTGTTTTTTTCTTTGGATATCAACGACAATCATTTGCGTTATACTTTTTTGGCATGAAAAGAAATTAGACCACTCTTCTGACTCATCTACTGTTATAGAAGAACCTTCGAATAAAGAAGAAGAGTTAGACATGGCTCGTTCTTCTCTTGAAGAAAAGCAGGATCCAGAAGTAGTGCTGCCATCTCCAACAACAACCCCTTTAACCTTAACAAATGACTTTGTTTCCCCTTATTCACCTTCTGTAACACATTCTCCTCAGCCAATGACTGAGCCTTATAATAGTATACCTTCTTCTCCTCATCAGATCAGTGCACCTTATACACCTCAAGCTGAGTATTCTTATATACCACCTCAAAATACATATACTCCTTCTCCTCTTTCCCAATCATTCACTTCACCTCATATCTCTGCAGTAAATTCACCTTACGGCGCACGCATGAGTTACCCTCCTGCCATTCAATCTCCACCACTGCATCATAATCCTGCTTTTCAACCAATGTATCAGCATTCATATTATCCATAAATACTACTTTATTAAATTAAAAAAATTGAAAGCTTAAATAAACAAAAACACTTGAAAGGACTAAATTGACTGGATTGACAGCAAAGTGACTTGTAGCTAAATTAGTAGGAGTAGGGAAGGCTCCACCAGCAGAAGTTTGAGAAGCAGATTGTCCTCCACTGTTGCCTCCGTTGGACGAGCCTGTAGAAGAAGAGCCACCACCATTATTATTGCCACCATTATTAGCAGTACTGTTACTGCCTCCTCCATTGCTGCTATTCGATGCAACAACAGTGTAGTTTAAAACTAACCATATTGCTTTGTTTAGCTATATTTGTATTACTACTCTATTCGATTTTTTATCTTACCTCCATCAATCAAGTGCAAGACACCATTGCTCATCAAAACGTTTGGCTTTATGATGTGAATATTGTTATTGACTATAATCAAAAATAAATAGGGAGCACATCATTTTACACTTTTTCTTTTGCGAACTTACCAGTGACATTATTGTTTGATTCACTCAAAGTGATGTTGTTTCCACCGACAGATTTGATTTGAACAGGTTGGCTGGACGTAACATTGGAAGTGTAATAAGTACCTGGTACAATATGTGCTTGAATGAGATTATGAAGAGTCTGATTGTTTAACTGTATCAAACTTATATTTTGAATGGCTTGATTAGAAGGCGCAAAAACAGTAAACTAAATATAATATTTCGTTAATTCAGAGTATATATACATATATAAAAAGCACTCTGGAAAGATTTACGTTGGAGCTGGAATCTAAGGAAGCATTTGCTTGACTCAACAACCAAGTGAAAAAAGAAGCATCATTAAGTTGAGCCAGAGTTTGTGAAGCATTTACGGGAGGAATCAAAACTACATGCAAAAAAAAAAAAAAAAAAAAAAAAAAAAAAGAATGGTCAACAACGAGATATTCACAGTTGAAGTAAACAACTCACCCTTATTTATGACATAAACGATACCATTGCTTGTTTGGAAAGTTTGATTGATTTGAGCACCTTCTCCCAAACCAGAACCGACAGTCCAATTACCTGAAGCGTTGTTGTTCTGGGAGCCGTTTTGAGAATTATTACTTTGTGTGTTATTTTGTTGCTGACCTTGAGAACTACCGGTCATGTTTTGCTGAACCACTAAAGGAGCGCTAGATCCCGACTGAATAACAGATTGGTTTGTCAACAAGGAATTCAAAATCAATGTAGAAGAATTTCCGTCGTTCAGATTGACCGAGCCATTAACAAGATGATAGTAAATGATGTCCAAATAACTAAACTGATCAGCAAAAGTAGAATCAGTAGTGACAGATTCCCAGCTTGCATCCTTGCGAGCGATAGCTAATGGATTAAATCTAACTTCAAGACCTGCAGCAGCATCAGTTTGTGCAGCGCGTCGATGTGCCGTAGGAGCCACTGCCTGATTCGTAGCGGTTGCTGCTGGTTGGGATGGCTGGCCACCAACGAGGGAAGAGAAGAATCCACCAATGGCCCCAGTAGTAGAACCACCGGTAGAAGAAGCAGATTGAGTGTTTCGACTAGCTGCTTGAGTAGTTCCGCTTGCGGATGCAGAAGTCGATGCAGCTGAAGAAGAAGAACTTGTTTGAGAGCTGCTTGAGTTGGCAGATGGAGGTGTTTGACCAGTAGCCTCATAGTATACTTGATCTGAAGGCAAGAAAAAGGTAACATTTTGATTTGTATTATTCAAAATTTGAATGATAGACTGATAGTCACTAGAGTTATACAAAAACTCGGAAAACTTGAGTGAAGGACTAACGTTCGTATCATTCAACAATTGAAGAATCGTTCCGTTATAAGTTTGGGGTTGTTGTTGAGCATTAGTTATGCAGGTGATCGCCGAGAAAACAGCGACCTTCAAAATTTTAGCGTTAATATGCATTACACAGCTGTACACTAAAAGAGTAAAAGAAAAAAAGAATGATCTTGATTTAACAAAATATATATATATATATATATATAAAAAAAAATTATACAACAATGACAATGAAACAAAAAAAAAAAAAAAAAAAAAAAAAAAAAAAAAGGCGTGAAGGTAGACTTTTGTAAGGGTCTGAATTGGTTCGAACATGGGATTTTATAAGTTTTTTATTTGACATGATTTATTTCAATTTAATAAATATATACATTCAAACACGACAAATTGCGGGAAAATTAAAAATATCATGCAAGTTCTAGAGAGGCATGTTTATTAGGAAGTTGTGGTTTCAACCTTTTGAGTATTGTGGCGACGAGCCTTCTTGACAGCCCATGAATATTGCTGTGGCCATCTTATATCGACGTTCAAAGATTGTGCAGCAGCCAGTGTAAAAGCACTATTACGGAGGAACTCACGGCCAGCCAAAATGAAATCAGCTTTACCTGTTTGGAGGATTTCCTCAGCATCTTCACCTTCAATAATTAGACCAACAGCAGCAGTGGCGATGTTAGCCTCGCGTTTAATGGCTTCAGCAAATTGAACTTGGTACATAGGAGCAGCAGGATACTTTACACCTTGGACAATACCACCACTAGAACAATCAATTGTATCAACACCTAACTTCTTGAGTTCTCTAGCCAGTTTGATCGATTGCTGAATATCCCAGCCATCAGGATTTTCACCCATTGGATCGGGATTAGTGTAATCGGAGCAAGATAATCGAACCCAAAGGGGTTTTGTCTCTGGCCAAACAGCACGTACAGCTTCAGTTACCTCAAGCGCGAAACGAATACGATTCTCAAAACTACCACCATATTCATCGGTTCTCTTGTTAGAACTGGCTGAATAAAAGGTACTGATTAGATAACTATAGAAAAGGTGTAAGACAAATGAAATCATTATTACTGCTTTTAAATTTTTTTTTTTTTTTTTTTTTCGTTTACCCATGTGCAGCATGAATTTCCAAAACCTCAACGCCAGCTTTATCACAACGAACTGCAGCATCAGCAAAAGACTGAATGAGCTGTTTGATTTCGGCCACAGTTAATGCATGAGGCACAGGATAATGATCAGCATAGGCTTGATTGGTAGGCCCCGCAACACGATTAGGCCAACCACCTTCAGCTTCGGTAATGACATAATCACCTTTGAAAGGAGGTGAAGTAGATGCTTTTCTGCCAGCATGAGCAATTTGAATACCGGGAATAGAGCCTTGGGATTTAATCACGTCGACAATACGCTTCAAATCTGGGATATGAGCATCGGACCAGATACCACCATCTTGAGGCGTAATACGACCTTCGGGGACAACACTAGTGGCCTCAATCATGACCAATCCTGGTCCTTTCAAGGCAAGAGAGCCGTAATGTAGTACATGGAAATCATTGAAATGCCCGTCTTTAGCAGAATACATACACATAGGTGAAACACCCATATGGTTATGAATTGTGATGGATTTCTGTTGAAATGGTTGGAAAAGTTTTACTCGTTGAGCATCTTCAGGATTAAGTGGGACACCAGCAGGAGCATTAGCGTTGGATGCAAGTTCGGGGACAGACATTATTATTTGTATAAAGAAGAAAAAGAAAAAGAAAAAGAAAAAAAAAAAGTAAAAAAATAAATGGGTATAGTGATTGTCGTGTTTTGCATAAGATTTGTGTCAGATTTTGATTATCATTAGTAATTAAACAACAAACAGTCCTCCCGGCTATTGTTAAACCCTCCTTTTCGCGTACCATTAAGTTATGTAGTGGAACGACGTAATAAAGTATCAATTCCATTGGAATTATTATGTTATCTAGTCAGCTCAAATTTCTTTCTTCTATAAGTTTGACTGCCTACGCCAAATGATGGATTTGACAAAAATACTACACCAGTAGGTACCTGGGTCTTAAAGTGGAGAGGGTATAGTACAAAGGAGGAGGACTAAGTTTTTTAAGTTTGGAGCGAACACAAAGTCGATCGATCATGAATACAACCGGATTTCTAAGATATGATGTATATAGGCAATATCCGACGCTTGTAACGTACTGCACATTACTCCCAAAGCAATAGTGGTAGTTGCCCTATGCCCCCCTAATAGCCGTGGTTTTCCCTGTACGAAAAAAAAAAAAAAATAGTTTTGTGTAATTGAATCTATGCATATATATAAAAGTTTACCCAGTTAGATAGCACTATATCAGCAAAAATTTACAAGATAATATATTTGAAATGCGTATTTATTTATAAAGTATGAATAATAGATAATAAAGAGTAGTAAGCAAATAAAAAAAAAAAAGATATTAAATCAGTTCAGGGAATGAGCTTATTAGATTTGAGTGGTACGGATTTGGTTTGGTTGTTGAGTGTTGGCCAAATCAGTAGCAGTAGTAAAGTGCTCATTTTCGTTGTTGTTATATACAGTATGTTTCTTTGGGGGTGAGTGAGGAGGACTATCAATATGATGATGACGGCTGGTATCAAGAGAGCTATTGTAAGTAGGATCTTGATGTTGTTGTTCTGAAGCAGCAGCACCGTACTTGTGATGAGATTGAAGAGCATTATGATGGTAGCCAGGTTCTTGTTGATTGAATTGTTGAGTACCCAATTCTTGACGATCAGTATTACTAATAGGTGAGCTACTGCCGGAATCAGAACCGCTCATCATACTGTTTCTCTTGCGAGCGTTACGCTTATCAACACGAGCCTTGATGTTTCTGTTCATCATGGAAACAAGAGTAGAGAAGAGACCAGGACGAGGGCGAGCTTGAGAGACAGATGGACGTGGTTGGCGCATCTTTTCTTCTTCAGGTAAAGCATCATAAGCCTTGTTCTGCATTTGTTGGTTGAAGTTGACAAGCGACTTGGTCACCTTTTGATCCAATTGATTAAGAGTCTCAATGATCTTGCCTTCAATACCGCGAGCAATTTGTTTACGGATTTGGCCGATGACAAGGGGACGAATAGTCTTGTACAAGATATCGTGGTTACTGTCATTAATCTTAATCTTGATGTTGCTGACGTTACATTTACAGTAAGAGACCTTGAATGTCTTGGCAGGGTTTTCGGTCACATTTTGGATACGGACAGCAACAGAAATACCTTTACCTCCAATGCTAACATTAGCAACGCCACGGTCAGATAACTTGGGGAAGCCGGTCTTCTTCTTGTAGAAAAAGACAACATCAGAAATGTCGGCTTGGATTTCGTTCAAGCGGATAAACAAGCTTTGGTGATCAGGCTTGGAAACAGTATCTTCCCTAAGGCTAAAGCTACTGAAACTGTCGATCTTTGTTTCAACAAGGTTGGGCAAAAGAGTATCACCAGAAAGAATCAAGTTTTCGATAACAATATCAAATTGAGGATCACTGTAATCGATGCGAGGAATAGGAATGTATCTAATTTCATCAATGAAAGCAGGAAGTAACGTCATCTTCATGTCATTAAACAATTGAGGCTTGAAAGCAGGATTACCCTCTCTAAAAAAAAAAAGGAAATAAGTCAATTTTTGTTTTGATTGAACCACCGTATAGTTCTTACCTATCCATCCACAAATCACGATGAATTCTGTTGAAACTGCGAGCAAGATCACGAGACACTTCATCGTCAGCAATCAATTTAACATATCTACGGCCATGAGAAGACAAGTTGTCGAGATGGTCCCCATATCTTCCCTTAACAATGTCGCGACCTGCATCCATTAAGCGTTTACCATCATCGATAGAACGATCAGTGCTGATATAACCAGGCTCCTTTACAAGACGATGGAGGTAATCGAAGACAGTGTGGTAGTAATCACGAAGGTGTTCATCATTACGCATGTCTTCTGTGACGTTTTGAATAGCTTGAAGAAGAGGATCAATAGAGTGGCCCTGAGCCCAAATTTCAATAATAGCCTTGACTTCACTTTCGGCTTGATCACGATAATCAGCTTGTTGAGGATGATCATTTTGCTTAGCTTGTTGTTTGAGGTCGCCTGTGGCATTACTTAAGCGAGATCCCCATACCTTAGCAAGATGAATAATAGTATTAATAGATTCTTGGTAATCAGGATGATCTTGGACTTGAGCCAAAGCACGTTGCAAACGACGGATAAGTTCATCTTGCTTATCTTTAGGCATCTTTTCATTGGCGGTCTGACGAGCATGTTCCTTGTGTTCTTGGAACTTGTTGCGAGTATCTTGGTACATGGGATGATTTAATACTTGTTCTTTAGGCTTCTGAAGCTCTTCTTGGCGACCTCCGTGGTACATTGGGTGTTGAAGAGAATCGTCTTGGAAGTTGTTGCTTTCGTCATTGGCACGAGGAAAACCTCCAGGGATAGCAGCTGGATGAACAGAGTCGCCAGTATTCAGGAGACCTTTATGTCTTGGATCGTCTTTAGAAGCATCAAGGAGGCGAGGTTCTTGATCATGCAAAGAGTTACGTTTGTGTTCACGATCTTTGGGTCTTTCGGCATAGTCGAGTGCCTTATCGAGAGCACGGTCGACAAAGTGTTTTCCGGAACGATCAGTAGTATTGTCATCTTGAAGGTTAGAGCCAGCATCTTGCAAGGATTGACCGGCCTTTCCAGCAATATCGTTGAAGATATCTTGAGAGATGTCAAGTAACTCACCAAGGACACTACGGAATTCATTATTGATCAACATGAGCTTTAAGATATTAAATAATGCAGAAGAAGCTAAAATAGAAATGATTAATATACAAAGCAGAGTCTTGTATTAGGGCTATAATGTTACCTTTCTTTCCTTCATCCTTCATAGTATCTTGATTGTGAGATTTTACGGCTTGATTAACATGATCTATGTACACAAAGTTAGATGATAAGTCATACTTATGATGGTTTTTTTTTTTTACCTTTGGAAATAGGAGATTCCATGCAATGCAAGTGGTATACAAGGGATTGAAATAATTCATCTTTGTTCTTATGAGAAAGCGCCTTTTGCAAAGTACGGAGCAAGTTACGGAAGTCATTCAAAAGTAATTTGCCATCTTCAGATACCAAATGTTCTCTTGAAGAAATGACTCTATTTTCAATTAATTTGTCCAATAATTCGTGAAGTTGTGCATTGTGAGGAAGTTTTCCTTCTCTTTGCATAGCTTGGAAAGTGGCCAATAATTGTAACTTGTGTTCAGCGGCTTTTTGCTTGGCAGCATCGGGATCTGTTTGACTAAGGGGTAACTTATTCTTATCTGCAGTTGGACTTGTTTGCTGTTGTAAAGTAGACATTCTTGAATAAATAATTATAAACGATGAATAGAAAGAGATGTACTGCGTGTTTATATATACTTTTTAATAGCTCGTTTTTTTGTCATTTTGTCATCATTGACATCACTTCCTTTTTAAGGTAAAAGCTCGCTTATATTTTTTTTTTTTTTTGTTTCGATCAACATGAAATCAAGAAACCTTGTAATTAGAGCATGAATATATGCTTTTTGATCCAAGGTGGCGGTTTAGTTTATTTATAAAGTTAAAATAGCCCCTAATTCAACATGATGATAATTTTCTAGACTGCTTAAAGAAGGTTGTTTTCGATGTTGTACTGCTTATTGCTGCAAGTAATGAAATAGTTATAAAATCATTGTTTATGCAAAATTGTACGTAATGAACGTTTCATGACGTATTAGAAAATTCTAACCTCGATTTAATTTTTAATATATATATTGACGCTGCTAATAAATATAGTGTTGTGTAGTATTATAATACTTACGTGTCGACAGTAATATGTAATGCATAAATAATCCTTTCTCATAGATGAACGCGACTATTATCATTTTAGTCTACCATTTAAGCCGTTATTTTTACGATTCATTAAGTCATTCACAAGAAGACTTTATTAAATATATATATCTCATAAATCAACTCTTATAAACAAGAGACTAGTTTATTCAATATCAGTGCTATACTGATAAAGTAAGTCGATTGCCTGTTAGTTACTTCAAAGAGCCTTTGATCTTATAAAATACAAATCAGGGCACAACACATGCCTAGAAGATATTACCATGGTTTCTGCTGTAACATGTATATTTCGTTGAAAATCCAAACACAGAGGAAAATATTCCAGGTTTACGTAGATATGTATCTGATCCATGCAGTTAGTTTAAAGATTAGCAGCCAAATAGTTTAAATTTGTTTTTGGGTGACAAAACCTTTTTTTAGTTTAGCTACACTTTTTTCACTTATTTTTTTGCACATGACGAGGAAAACGCTTGGCACATGAAAACTTTTGCTTTGAACCCCAATTACTCTTGGGATATTGTATTATGTTGTAGCTCCATTTTTTTTTTTTTTTTTTTTTTTTTTTTTTTTTTTTTTTTACTTCTATTAATTTATAATAAATGGCTACCAATATTTATAACGATGGATGTGGGAATATGCAGGATGAAACCGGAAAAGACATTATTCAAATGATATAGATGTTGACGATGCGATGTACCCAATTACAGCGAATACCTGCACGTAAAACCTCCTGAACCATCGAAGACCACAAAAATAAGAAAAGAGGAAGACAACGAATCCGTCAAAGATGATGTTCCGAAAAAGAAGTCCAGTCGTGTATTGAACAAGCACTACAAAGATACGGAAAAAGAACAGCTTTTTTATTTGGTGTATGAGAAAGGGGTGACGGTCCGAGCTGCAGCATTCCAACTTCAAATCAGACCACGTACAGCGCAGCATTGTGTACAAAAAGATCAGGAAGACCCACAAGATGAAATACAAAGGAAGACAGGAAACGGTAGACCTAGATGAAAATTGGCGGTACTAGTGGAAGAGCATAAGCAGTTCCTGGTAGACAAGATGGACGAAAATCCTTCGCTCGTGCTGGATTAGATGATGGCAAGCCTAACCGACCAGTTTTCTGGGCTGGAGATCGGTAGACTGCTCTCTACAATTTTGTGACCAAAAAAATGCAGGATTGGCCTCAAAAGAGCTCACTTTCACCCGGTTGAAAGAAATTGTTCTGAGAAAATTAAAGAGATGGATAGAAACCGATATAGACTATGCTAGCATTTGTGTGTTCATTGACGAAGCTGCATTCCATATTAACATGAAACGCTCCTTTGCGTGGTCAACAAAAGGAACAAGAGCAACAGTGAAAGTACCGAAAACAAAAACGAAAACGACAACCATTCTAGGTGCAATTTCTCCTCATGGTATTGTTAATATATCAGTTAGACGACCTAAAGCAGCACTCACTTCAAAAAAAAAAAAAAAAAAAAAAGGAAAACGGCAGGTGGTTATCAAATTGCTGAGAACAGCAAAGGTGGCACTGTTACGGGACACTACTTTAACTTAATTGCTAGCACTTTGGATGTGATGGATCAGCACGAGGAATTCAGGGACCATTACCTTGTTATGAATAATGCACCTATTCATAAGAACGCTGATATTCAGAAATACATTGAACACCGTGGATACCGTTGCGTCTATCTCCCTCCATATTCACCAGAGCTAAATCCCATCGAACAATTTTGGTCAGTGTGCAAGAGCAAGTTGAAAAGGAAGCAACTGTTGGATGAAGAAACCTTGACCAACAGAATCCGTGACGCATGCAATCAAATCCTGATAAGTGACCGCAAAGGGTTTTGTAGATATTCTATCTCTAAGTTTGATGACTGTTTAAATAAAAGACCAATTTAATAACACAGTGAATCAAAAAATTGCTCACGTATTCGGCGCTTTTTCACTTTTACAGTTCTGTACATCCAGTTTATTTCTCTTCGTTTTTATAGTTAATCTGAAATCTGTCAACCAACGAAGAAAATTTGGACCGTTTACAATATCACGATTATCGGAATTAAAGGGTAGCAGACATATATCATCTTTGACCCGCGAAATACCTTCACAGTATATGATAGAGGGCATTAACTTTGAATCTCACTTATGAAGCATAAACAATAATAATTACAGTTTAGGGCGTGACCTGTATTTTGCAGTCACCATTGTAATCTACAGCCTTGTAACTTTTCGATTTTTTCTTCCTACATCTAACTGAACATCCCAATCGCGACATTTGCACAAAAAAAAAAACATGCCTAGATCAAGTACTAGGATTGCTGCTGATGCTCGTATCTCTGTTACAGCTCATTATTGAGAAATACCACTGTTCCTAAGCTTTTAAAAGGAAAGTACGACTTTAACTCTCCCGGGCTTCGCTTGCATGGTGTTGTCATCGCCACTAATGTTGACTCAAAGGGCAAGCTAATGTGTGATGTTCAATTTGATGACATTGTCGATCAAAGTTACAGATTATTTGGAAATTCTTTGAAGTATGTAGGCCCTAAAACCCCTAGGGCACGTACCGAAACTGTTGCTCCAAGCAATCTTCCAGAAGAAGAGGAACAGAACACTGGACGTGAGATAAGTGGAGAAGATGAAGGAGATTTGGTGCCCGTAGTGGTAGAAGATGATTGGAAGATGGGAGGCATTGACATGAACATTCGGTTGATCTCAGGGCAGAACTATCACACCAATCGTGTATCAATTACACTTTCAAATTACCTGAGCGCTTCTCCTGCGAATTACCTTTTGCACTTCTTGCCAATGGAGTATATTACTGACGTTATTATTCGTAAGATCAACCTTCATGCGTTGACTGTTGTTAATAATTGGGTATCTGTTACCTTCTTGGAGTACCTGACATGGATAGCTCTTTTTATGAACATGACTGTAATGAATCATGTTGATAAAAAGGCTTACTGGCATATGGGATCAAGTCATTTGTTTCCTAACATCGATTTTACCGAGTACATGGAGTATGAGAGATTTTTCTGGATTCTCAAGTACCACGTATTTGAAGTGCCTTGTGGATCAAAACAATTGGCGGACCCCTTATACCAGATTCGTGGATTCCTCGCGGCGTTCAACGAAACCCTGTCTAAAGCCCTCGTACCTGGAAGATATCTCTGTGTAGACGAGAGTATGAACCAGTGGCTCGGCAGTGGTATGCCAAACTTGAAGAAGGTACCTAGAAAACCCCATCCAATTGGCCAAGAGTTCAAAACTTTAGCTGACCATCATACTTTTTGTATAATCCAGCTTGATACTGTAAGTGATCCTGTAAAGAAGAAGTACGATGATGTAAACAGAAACTTAATTGCCACTCTGAAGCGTCTAACCGAGCCATGGTTCAAATGCGGAAGAACTGTTATTGGAGATTCCTGGTTCGGCTCCCCTGAAATGACATCTGCACTTTTGGACGAAGGCTTGTACTCTATAATGCAAGTAGCAAAGAGGGCTTATTGGCCAAGAGGAATGCCCCGCAACGATATAGTGCAATGCCTAAGTCCTGAGCGAGGAAGTTCCGTTACCATGTGGAAGAATGACCAAAAAGGCCGCATGATTCTTGTGTGTGCTCATCGAGACAAAAAGGTTAAGGTGCTTGTGTCTTCCTGCAGCACTACCCAGCCATCTACTAAAATACGCACCGTCAAGAGTGTGGGTGGACAATTTTTGGAGCTTCAGAGACCCCAAGTTTTTGACGATTATGAAGACCACAAGAGTAAAATAACATATACGCGACTAACTGTTGGTAACATTTATTCTTTTGTTTTGATAGGTAGTGTTGATACGAATAACAATCGTAGAGACAACATGGTGTCCTTTCATGATGTTATGAAAACTTACCGCTGGGAAGTCCGCTTTTTGTCTTTTGTCTTGGGTATTGCTGAGGCAAATACATTCAGTTGTTACAAGATCTGGGGAAGTAATCGCGAAGGACTAATGCATTCGGAATTCAAAAGTAGACTTGCATATACTTTACTTCTCAAAGTAAAAGATATGAGATGCGAGGCCGAAGTAGTTGAATTGGAGCCAATAAACACCAGAAGTAGAACTGCTATCGGTCTCCACGACTTGGTTGCTATTAATAAGGAGAAGCCCAAGAAACAGATCTGCAAGTTCTGTGCATCACGGGGCTTAAAACCCAAACGGGTTTCAAAAAGATGTGTTTGTGGCACTCAAGCTATGTGTTCAAACTGCCATGTACACCACCTTGCCGAGCGTTTGAGCAAAAAAAGACGTCTTTGAATTAAAATTTAATGTATTTACTTTATATATGAAGTGTTTTAGGTTTTTAAAAAAATGACCAACATCCCATTGTTTTTACATTTAAAATCGTCCCAAAAAGGACGCTCGATTTTTTTGGAGATCCGATGAACATGAATGCAGTGCATCTATGAGACAGAACTTTTTTTTTATCGAAAATAAGAAGTATTATAGTTTACATATTCAATATTTGATACTATGAAGGAAGGCTTCAAAGAAAGCTTTTTTTATGGGTTAAATTATTTTTAAAAAACGTCCCAAAAAGGACGATTTTTTCAAATAGTACCTGTTAATTAAAAATTAAAAATTGTTTTACAACAGCAATGGTCAAATGAGCACATAGCATTTTTCATCTGCTTAATTGCCCAAACCAGTTCGAAGAGAAAAAAAGTATATAAAAACCCCTTCCAAAAGACAAAAGGGAAAATGAAGAAAGAATCAAGGTTAAAGGTTAAGAAAGAGAATTCAGAAGCTGTACAGGAGTATTAACACTTTTGAGAGAGCAACCATTTTGTGAGAGAGTCGGAAGATAGATATACAGTTTTTCTACTTTGAACTCAGACGGTATTATTTTTTTCTAGACGAATCAAAATTATTTTCCAGACGATGTGCTTACTTTTTTTAGACAAAACAAAAATGGAAATTAGACGAAAGAGAAATTAAAGTTTTCAGTCAAAAGTAATAATCTGTGCTGTAAAGAATGATTAAAGATAAGTTGAATATATTAGCTGTGACTTCATTTAAAGACTTCGAATGAATAGGGCGATTAAAAAATGTTGTTACTGCACTGTACTGAAGCTTTTTTCCCCTTTATTATTATGTTCAAAAACATCATTACCAAGAAGAAAAAGGATATTATAGCTAGAATAGAAGTAGAAAGGAACAACGAAGAAGACCGATTCAAAGGTAAGAATTTACATCATATAGATGCTTCATACTCAAATTTGTAAATATGTATATGATATATAGATGTAGTATGTATAGACTGTGAGAATAAAGGTCACTATAGCAAAAAGTTTTGGAAGTGCTTCTATTATAAAGAACCCTCCGCAAATGATGGTATACTTTTATTATTGTTATTCAATGCTACCAATAGCTTGGTAATTTTCTAGTTGGAGGCAGTACGAGCAAGAAGAGGCAAAGTGCTTCAATCAAGGCTGAGAAGATGAAGGCAAAATGACAGAGGACCACCTCACTAAATACAACATCTTTGATGTGCAAAAGCTGTAAACAAGAGGGCCATAGCACATCAAGGTCTAAGGAATGTAAAAACCACGTTTATTCCAAAGCTGAGACTCTACAGCAAAATT